>CM029370.1:2264090-2322712 GCA_017165825.1 Hepsetus odoe
AACACACACACACACACTAAACACAATACACACACACACACACACAATAAACACAAAACACCCACANACACACACTAAACACAATACACACACACACACACACAATAAACACAAAACACCCACACAATAAACACAACACACACACACACACACACACACACACAAAAAACACCCACAAAACACAACACATACACACACACACACACACACACACACAATAAACACAACAGACACACGCACACAATAAACCCAACACACACACACACACAATAAACCCAACACACACACACACTAAACACAACACACACACACACACACACACAATAAACACAACAGACACACACACACACACACACACTAAACACAACACACACTAAACACAACACACGCACAATAAACACAACAGAAACACACAATAAACCCAACACACACACACATACACACTAAACACAACACACACACACACAGTTAACACACACAACACACACACACACAACACACATACAATAATCACACAACACACACACACACACACAATAAACACACACACACACACACACACACACACACGATAAACACACAACACACACACACACACAATAAACACTCAACACACACACACACACAATAAACACACACACACACACACACAATAAACACACAACACACACACACACACACACAATAAACACTCAACACACACTCGGTATGTTGAGTATTAAACCCAATCAGTGAAGGCTCCTGCTGTATCTGGGCTGTTTCCCTCAGACCTGATTGGATGAACTGGTGTCAGTAAGTGATGAACACTGCTGCAGGGAGAGTTCAGTGATTTTTGCTCTGGTCTGGCTGCTGGTGTGAATGTGTGTAGGTTCTAAACCACAGTGTTTTTTATAAAGTGAGTCGCAGTGTCACTCTCTGACCAGCAGATGGCGCCAAAAGCCACCAGAACATTTAACTGCCAATTAAATCAAACGAAAGTATTGATGTTAAAAAGTGGAAAGAAAACAACTAAATATTCAGTCTCGTTTTAAAAACAAGATGAAGGGTCGGACTGAGATTCCCCTGCAACATCTGTCCACTTTATTAGGAACACCATCCTCTTAGGGGTCACTTTATTAGGAACACCATCCTCTTAGGGGTCACTTTATTAGGAACACCTTACATTCGGGCCACATTATTGGAAACACGTCAGCTTCACGCCACAGGAGGACAGACTGTCCCACACACCGTTTCTCCTCCTTCTTCACTCACTCTCGCACCACAGGACCTGCTGGCGTCCAAATATTTTTGGTGGTCCGCGCAGCACAGTGACTCTGACCCTTGAATGACTGTCTGAGGCACGGCAGTGCTGCTGGTGTGTGTTCACCCATCAGTGTCTCTGTCTCTGACATTGCAGTGGACATCACAGCGTCCTGAAAGACTCATCAAGGTCCCCTCGGCACAGACCGAAACCTATGTCCTAAACACTAAACCTGTTGGCGAAACAGGGAGCAAGTCATTCAAAAACCTCATTAGTCTCTTTTTAGCCAATAGCTTGTGTGCATTTCATGATGAACGGACCAATCGAAATGGCCCAATATGAGAAAATCGCAGTTCACCCATTGGACAGTTATCATTCCAATTTGCTGGAAATGATTTGCTGTGAAAGCACATTAAAGTTGTACTAGTTGATTGGGATAGCTGCTGTTAAGGGCCCAATTAAGGACATTTTAATGACACATTTACACATTTTAATGACACACAAAATTGAATGTTTCAATTTATAGATCGATCGATGAATTGATTGACCCTTTTTTATTCTCCTTGGTGGGAGGAAACCCACGCAGACACATACATAGAAGGACCGGGACCGTCCCACCTGGGAATCAAACCCAGGACCTTCTCGCTGTGAGTGAACTGTGTGTATCGCAATTCTATATTTGTGCCCCATCGCTCAGCCCTTCATAAAACTACTGAACAACAACGTTTTCATGACGGTGATGTAAGAACGTATAAACCCTTCATCAAAATCAGGGGTTTAGATCAAATGACGAAAGCAAAAAACTTTGACTTTAGAACAGTTCTTTATGTCATGGAGGATGATGTAGGTGTCAGAGCTTTCTGACTGGAATATTTGCTGTATGGAACATTATTTTAGAATTTGCTTCTGTTTCATTTCAGCCAAACAGTCTTTATTTAGACCGACACTGTCAGTGAGCCTCAGTCTGAGCCTGACAGTAAAACATGAAGTGTTTAAAATAAATGATATTCAACAGAAAAAAACTGAACAATCTAAATTACAAGATCAAATACATGTATTATGTGAAAACAAAGCCAAAAAGAAGTCCAAATATAATGGAAAAGATCAAATGAATAAATAAATAAAGGAGTAAAATACCAGCTAAAATTAAAAGGGAAACTGTCCAGTTTATGTTAAATAAACGAAATCTAAAATTCAGAATACTTCATAGACCTTCGCTGCATCTCCTACATGTACTGAGTAAAAAGAATCAAATTCTTCAAGGATTAAAAGGAGATGAAAGGAGAATAGATAAAAGTGCAATTGATAAAATAATAATAGATTAAAAAAAAGAAGATCTTTTGAAGAATCTGCAGCAGACGAGCGAGACTGTAATGGAATATGATCTGAATATGAAAATAAATCAAAATGAAATATTCCACGCACACTTTCTGATTTTTCCACGCATTCAGGAAGGAAGTGCGACCAGCTCTTTTTCTCTCTCTCTTTTTCAGTTTCCCTCTCTCACTCCAGCCTGGGCGTGTGATAAATTTAGCTCAGTCAGCTCAAGTTTAGGAACTTTCCCTGCACATTGCACACACACACACACACGCACGCATGCACACACACATACACGCATGCACGCGCACACACACACACACACACACACACACACACACACACTTATGGCTGTATCCGGGCAAAATAGTTATTGCAAAACCACCAGCATCAGTGTTGTCAGCCAATCATGTAAGACAACCTGCCCTGCAGCTAAAACACAGCATATCGCCACCACTCACTTAATGCAGGCCTATCAGAGAGCGGAGATATGGAAAAAAAAACACATGAAAAGTGGAGCAGTGGAAGAAGAGTGCTGTCAGCCTTTCTGCTTCAACACGACCACTAATAGATCTCTTATCTGTAAGGAGACACAACCCTGACAGGAGCTTTTCCAGCTCTGGGTTCAGAAACTAGAGCTTCACGCTCTAAAGCTTTTCCATTTTCACTTCAACAGCAGATGTGTGCAAACACACACACACACACACACACACACAGACACACACACACACACACACTGCTTAACGAAACTGATGGGTGCCTTAAAGGACAACGTTTACAGGGATGCAGTTTCTGCCTAAATCATAAGTAAAACTGGCACAATTCACATTTACAACATTTATCAGACTCCTCCTTCGAGAGGTCAACGGACGAGGTTGGACAGGACCATGATGATGTTTGCAGATGATATTGTGATCTGAAGGGAGAAGCTTGAGGAGAACCTGGAGAGATTGCTGTTTGTTCTAGAGAGGAGAGGAATGAAAGTCGGTAGGAAAAAGAGAGAATCCATGAGTGTGAATGAAAGTGAGGACAGTGGAGTGGTGAGGATGGAGGGAGTAGAGGAGGTGAAGAGGGAGGAGTTTGAATACTCGGGGTGGACAGTTCAGAGTAATGGTGAGTGTGGAAGAGACGAAAAGAAGAGAGTGCAGGCAGGTTGGAATGGGTGGAGAAGAATGGCAGGAGTGATCTGTGACAGGGAGAGTAAAAGGGAAGGTTTACAGGACAGTAGTGAGACCAGCTATGATGTACGGGTTAGAGACAGTGATGAAAAGACAGGCAGCAGAGCTTTGTCAGAGTTAAACATGCTGAGATTTGCATCGGGCAGGACGAGAATGGACAGCAGGAACGAGTGGTGGTGGTGGTCTAGTGGTAGGGTACTTGCCTACAGGCCTCTGGCTCAAGAGATCCCAGGTTCAAATCCCACCTCTGGCACTACCACCACTGGGTGGTACACCCTTAACCCAGAATTGCTCCAGAGGGACTGTCCCTGTAATTGGGAGATGGAAGTTGCTCTGGATAAGAGCGTCTTCTTTATTCTTTATCAGGAGAAGGATTTTGAGGAGAGAAGAGGAAGGGGAAAGAGGAGGTTTATGGATGTGATGAGAAAGAACATGCGGGTGGTTTGTGTGAAAGATGCAGACGACAGGAAGACATGGAGATTCCATTTGCCTAATGACAGGGAATCTGGGGTTCAGGCTCTTGCTCAGGAGCCCGATAGTGGAGATGGTGGTGGGATATGAACCCACAACCTTTTTGGTCCATAGAACAGTATCCTACCACCTCCACTTCAAAACAAGTTTATTAATCACAAATGTTTCTGCCTTTGCAGTGACAGTTTGCTGTCAATACACCAAACTTTCCAAGACACACCTGATGCTTCTTCAGAATTAACACTCTAGACACCAACAAACAAAGGAAGTGTGGGCCAAACATGGCCCGCAGGCGCCGAATTCGGCAGCCCTGCTCTCAAGGAGGTGTACTTATTTACACTTCAAACATTAGCAAAACATGTCATTTGAGCAGGGGTTCCCAAACTTTTGCACACCGCTGTTTGGCCAGTTTTCTTCTGAACTCCTTACCACATACGTTGTTATGAACATGACTGTCACATTACTAGAAACCTCAGACATGTAATAAATCAAAGCAGCTTAAAGGTCCATTCTTGCTGATAAAACACTGCTTCTTGTGCTGAACTTCACAAATGAGGATCTTCTCAGTGTCCTCTTCAGAGTGTCTGATCTCCTTCATACTTTCTTTTCCTTCTTGTTCTTTTGCAACCAACATCTGATACCACATTTGGCCAGTGGTGTCGTATACACGCCACTTACTGCTATGTGACGGTGTCCTAAAGTTCTGGGCATCTCAGGCCTTTTCCTTTGTTTACTCTGCTCCAATGTGGCAAGAGAAGAGTCCTGCTCTACAATTGGCTGCATATGTGCATTCTGAAGACAAAAGTTTAATTATTTCGCTAGAACTGGTACCCAGGCCCTGAGGAACATCTCGAGGCCCTTATTTAGGCACTGAAATGTCTCCCACCTGTGGAATGTATGACATCATGCTTCTGTGCTCATTTTGGGGGGTTGCAGACGCAACCGGCTGGTAAATGGAAATGTGTTTGCAGGGTCTTAAGTACACACACACACACACACACACACACACTTCTGGTGTTAGAGCAGGTGGCTCAGTGTGGGTTCCCATGGGGACTCTTTTGGATGCCACTGCGATGACATCAACAGTCACCATCCCCAGTCCAGGCTTCAGATAACGGAGTGGGAAGAGTTTCCTTTTATCTGCACAGCCAGCCTTTGGGTTTTCCACATTCCTAAGACCCCAATGCAAGAAGAGCAATAGGGAGGGGTGTGCAGGGAGGTGTTTTTGTTGCTATTTTTGGTCTTCCTTCCCACATAACTCAAACTAAACGTCCACCCACACCCCTTAAAGCATCGTTACACCTCTTCTTGCAAGAAATACTCTTTGAAAGACTCTCCAAAAGCAGCTATTTTCACCCTCTATGTCAACAGATTGTCCGTTAAGAGCTCCTTTCAGGTTGTCGTCTTTATGCATAAAAGCATTTGTACCTGCAGTTGGAAAAAAGTGCAAAAAATTCATGTTTGTAGACCCATTCTGCATTTCCTCTGAAATCAAGAGGACCAACATGGAGAGTTTGCTCTCTGCTTTTTGTAGTAACAACCTCTGCTTCTTTGGGACTGCTTATTGTTGGAACATTGCTGTGAGGGTTTGATTGCATTCTGGCCTGAAAGCATTAGCAAAACCAAGTTTTGCAGATTGAATCTGCAATGCAAATGCAAAGCCAACCAAGATATTGAGTTGAGCTCTACACTCTATGATGCTGGGAGGCATCATACCCTTCCACAGGCATGTTCCGTCAAAGCTCTTATTTGGACAAAGACTACCTTCTTTTGCATTGTCTGTCAAGATGATTCCACAGATCTCTGAAACTACTCAGTTGCAGGGACAAGACTGAAAATGAGAGACAAAAACTTTGTCCTTTGGGAGGATCTGGAGAACTGCTCCTCAACAACACATCACACCAGCCAGGCTAACAGTCAGGTCTGGCTGGAATCACATGGGGTAACAGATCCTAGGAGAAAAAATGGTAAAACCAATGAGATATGAATGACAGAAAACCACTTAACATTAAACTTCAGTGTTAGTCCTGGATGCCCTTTTGATGGAACATTGGTACATTTACATTTACGGCATTTACGGTAGACGATCAAGCACTTCCATAGAAGTCTGAAAGGGTGTCAGGTAAATTAAATAAATGTAAATGGAGATTTCAGATACAATGCATTACACTTATTTGGTCAGAAAGTGCATCTGCCCTTCTCTTTACCCGAATAAATGAACAGTTTACAGAATCAGGTCAGAACAAGGAGGTCAGACTCATCCCTGCTGGACTCAATCTGTTCATAATGGAGATTTAACACTGGACACCTGTGTGTGTGTGTGTGTGTGTGTGTGTGTGTGTGTGTGTGTGTGTGTGTGTGTGCGTGCGTGCATGCGTGTTGTTTTCACCTTCGTTAAATCGCTGTAGGTTAATTTAGACTAATGTTCCTGTCTGGGGGAAGGCTTGCTGAGGTCAGAGAAAAATAATGAAGTGCCACGAAGCAGATCTCTCCAAACGGGTGTTAATTACAGGCCCGTATCCTCTTATCATTTTTATCCAGAATTAAAATTTACATTACTCTTTTTTTCATTATTTTCAGAATTAAACTCAATTAGACTCATACAGTGGTGTGTAGAAGTATTGAGTGACTCATTTCTGTATATTTTGCTTCCAAAGATCCAGACTTTCTCGTATTTTTAATGCATCACTGAGGAACAGTTCCCCAGATCTTCCTGAAGGACAGTGTTTTTGTCTCTCATTTTCAGTACAGTCTCTGTATCAGTTTCAGAAGCAGTGTGGGATCATCTCCACAGAGAACAGGAAACAAAAGGCAGCCGACATCCAAAAGAAGCTTTGGGACATCTTTCAAGAAGCGTGGAGAACTGTTCCTAAAACAACATGGACAATCTGGTGACTGGCTACAGCTGCCAAATAAGAACCCTACCAAGGCCTCTTGTGAAATTCTTCAACATCTTGGACATCTTAATGGATGTCTTCTGGACATCAATGTCACCTGAATGACCTTTCTATATTCACCAACTGAATTTTAAAAAAGTGCAGGATTTATCAGAAATGTATCGTTTGTATCAGCGGAAATGAGCTAAAAAGATATGGGATGCAATCTTAACGAAATTACATTAAAATCTGTTTCCTTCCCCTGTTAGTTTGATTTGGAGGTCAGACGTTGGTCCACCACCAACAAATACATATAGAAAGTTGCTCAGCTACTCGAAATCAGCCAGAAACTGAAGATTAGCTTTATTTTTAAATGTGGTGAATGTTCTGTGTGGAGTTTCTAACAGTACAGGTTCCCATGTTCTGTTATCGAGCGTAATACTATGTTTAGTTTTGCGGCGCTCCTGACTGGGTACACCTGGAGCCTCGTTACATCACTAGTGCCTCGTTAGTCTAAAGGTATACAGATCTCAGTGTGTCAGGGTGGAGGTGTCGGTCATTGTTCGTCCGATGTGTCGTTGTGCATTGTGTTGTGTATGTGTGAGTGCTGTGTTTGCTTAAAGCTGGTGTGTTTCACGTTTAATAAACCCCTGTTCCATAATCCTGTCTTTCACATTTACGTCCTGTCAGTCCCCCCCCCAGCATGACGCTGATTCTCACACATCCATCAGGGACTTGTTCTGTGCTGTGGACGGTTACACAGATGTTCGGATGTCCAGTTATCACAGAAAACACCCTGAGATGATGCTGAAGGGGTGTATCGCGCCTGGAACTGTAACTGTAATTTTGATGCCTCAGGCATTCGCCCCTGAATCTCCCTCCACCTCCAAACAGGAAATGAACTCATCGTTCTCGTGACTGAACTGAAAACCGCCACCACACACACACACACACACACACACACACACACACACAGACACACACATACTATATGTAGTTCCTCTTTCCTTTCTGCAGTCACATATGAGCTCACTGTTTACACTCAGAAGGAAGCCAGCTAATGTGAGAATTCAGCCGCCGCATCCAAGTGAGAGTAAACAACACCAGTCAAATACACTTAAAACACAGATACAAGTTCTTCATTGCCTTCTTATTCCTTTATTATTATTATTTAACAGATATTGTTATATATCATTTAGCACTTTCTGTTAATTATTTACCATCCATTATAAGCAATCCAGTATCCAGTATAAATTATTTGGTATTCCCACTAAATTATTCTGTGTTAAATTCAGGATCCACTACAAAGTATTGCATATCCATTATGGATTATTCAGTATCTTCATGGACTATTCAGTTACAGGGAATTTTTCAGGATCCATTATGAATAATTCAGTTTCCACAAATGAATTATTCAGCATCCACTGGGATTTATTCACTGTCTGTATTTTATAATTCTCTACTATATTTGAACGTGACTCCTATTTTCCGCATATTGAACTATGAGTTTATCTTATTTTTGCATGCTGAAGAAACTGAAGAAACTCATGCTGAAGAAACTGAAGAAACTCTTCTTTTCATCTTCCCATCATCCACTTTGCGTGCGAGGCAGGTGTGTCTGAGGCTGACCTGCTGACTTGGTGGGAAGACATGATCTAAATATGGAATATTTATTCAGGCTGCCACCCTGGCCTGTGATCCCAGGTGGGCCAGGTGATTTGTGGTTACCATGACGACTGCCCATAGGAATGTTGGGGCTTTGGGTGAGGCTGGCGCGCCCATTGGGCCCCAAAGCTCCACATTAAGATGGCTGACTGGTGGAGTTTAAAGTGATGGTTTAATAAATTTACACATTTTTTCTCTAATCAGTGCACAAAGGCCTGAGGTTTGGGAAACTTACAAGCTTCAAGGCCGGATTATGTTTTGTAGTTATTTTATTGACCTTCAGTGTCCATTGTTGCTTCAGCCTGAAACGCAGGACATGATACACAAGACATGAAGTCTTTTCTTAAAGTGAAAGTGAAGTGAAAGTGACCATTTGCCATTGTGAACAGCACACAGTGAGCCACACCCAAATACATCTTCTGTATTTAACACACAATCACCATCTAGCAGGGGGTAGACATGTCCAGCACCCAGGGAGCAGTGATGGGGGACGGTACCTTGATCAGAGTTACCTCATGGCAACCTACAGGTCTGGGATTCATATGCCTGACCTTCTGATCCTGGGGCCTAACCACTAGGCCATCGCTAAATCTAGCTGATCTCTAAAGAGCACTGTGGAAAATTTAAGATTTAAAGAGAAATTTAATTTAAGTTTAATTTAAAATGTAAAATTTAAAGAGAAAATTTTAAAAAGCTTAATGGGTAATTAGCAATGACATTGTTTTAATTCCAACATATCCACATAGTTCTAAGGCTGGCTTGAAAAGATTTTGGCATTTATCCATTGCCAGTAGACCAGAAAGTTAAACTGGAACCCTGGTTGTGAACATGACTACTCTCTTACGGCGACAGTACTCTCTAGAACAACTGGGAAATTTCAAAGGCTGGAGGAGCTTTTAAGTGGACGAGCTACTTGATTTTTCTTCCGTTTGGATGGCTAATTCAGGAGGAAGCCAGTAGCTAAGGCTTCTCTTAGGAAGCCAGGATTTGTTCATTGCTGCTGGGGGGGAATCCCAGTTGTTGAATATTGTATTGGGCAATATCAGGTAACAATGTCTCCTCACAGTGAGAAGACTGGGGGTTCAGTTCCCAGTCCTGGTTCTTCCTCTGTGGACATGTACTTCCCATGTCTGTGTGGGTTTCACACAAAACACAAGATAGGTGGACTGGAGATGACAAACTCTATGGGAGTGTATGTGTTTTGGTGTGTCTGCCCTGAGACAGACAGGCGGCCTGTTCTAAGGGTTTTCCCACCTTTCATTCTAGACTACAGCACCAACCCTGACTCTACTCAGGGCAAAAGTTTGAGATAATTAATAAACTAATGAGTTATATGAGAATGTAAGGATATGAAAATGTGCTTAAAGGGCCAAATAACAAACACAATAAATAATATATCCAGACATGCATCTCTCTTGATCAAACACGGCGTATGAGTTAAGAAGGTAAAACGAGTAAATTTGTGTTCATTTCCTTACTCGTCTAAATCCTGCTGACAAGGGCCAATAAGTGCTGACCCAAAACTATGACCTCATTCTGGAAATGCTGACCCATAGCAATATGTTGGATTAAAAAAATAATAAATTGGTTCCTCCAAGACACAGGAGTAAAATGATGTGTAATCCCGAGACTGGTTGCTATGACAACCCCCAGGGATGCTAAATGACATCTAAGTTCATTGAAGGATGATGTCATGCATTCTCAAAACATGATGTAACCTCTGTCTCTAGAGACTTTGGGATAATTTGTGTGTGTGTGTGTGTGTGTGTGTGTGTGTGCACCTTCATGCGCCAGTCATCCGGGGGAGTCATACTGGAACCTTATGACTCACCTAGAGTGCTTTGCTCATGTGTGTGTCTGTGTGTGTGTGGTTGGGGATTTTTTCTGCAGGTCAAACTTTAAAAAGAATTCAGCTGCTTTGCTGAAGAATGCATCCGTTTGTGTCAAACTATCAACCTGTCATGTAAAAAACCACAGGCCAAAAGTAAGTGAGTGTTAGAGCAAGAAACCAGAAGCTAATTACATAAAAGGGACATTCCAGAGCTTAGGTTTCTCATCACAAAACAGTGACCTTTAAGTTGCATTTCCACATTGTCCTGCGAACAGTAGAAACATCAAGTAGGTAATCTTACAGTCTTATGACCACCCTGAAGGCACTGTTGATGGGCAATTTGTTGACCATTTAGGAAACCACCTAGGAAAGTCTTGCAACCTCCAGAGTTACCATGGCACTCCAGCAGTTTTAAAGTTACCACCTACGCACACCCTAGCAATCACCTGAAATACCAAAGAAGCCAGCTAGTAACCTAGCGATCAACTGGAACACCATTGTAACCACCTAGCATTGCCCATAGATGTCGTAACAACTGGCCAACAACACCTGAGCAAAACACTGCAATACCGTAGTTGCCACCTACCAACACTTTAGCAACCATCTACATAAACATGGCAACACCTTAGCAGTCACCAGAGATAACATAGCTACCTACATTTTAGCAACCACCCACAATACCACAGCAACCACCTTGCACACCCTAGTAACCATCTGGAAAACCATGGCAACAACCTAGCAACCAGCAGCGATACCACACAGCAACAGTTTAACAACCACTCATAATACCACAGCACATGCTTGGTAACCAACCAACAGAGATGCAACAAAACACACGATATGTTACAGTACAGTGCTCTTAGAAAGATTGCGCTCTTATCAAAAAAACCTAACTTTTACTGAGTTCAACTCTTACATTTATATATTTCTACTTTTGGTTCATATCATTGGACACTGACTCATTAATGTAGTATGAAAAGTTTAGAAGTGTGCGGTTTGGAACGCAGCCCGTCTGATCCGCATTTCAGTTCCATGAAAACGAACCAGAATGACATTGTTAAAAATACGACTGCAAACACAATCATTAAAACACTGGAGCTCATACTTGATGGAATGTTTTGCTGCAAAGACGTGTGAACGACTGAGTTCAGGGGCTGTGGCCTTCAGAGACATGGAAGGATGGACTGGGACACAAACCAAATGTTGCATGAGACTATGGACAGAGTATTGCTCCTGTTGCCTAGCAACACTGAGAACCTTGACAGCCACAGCTTATTACAAACAATCTAATAACAGATTGGTGTTATATTTGTTTCAATATCTTTCAGATTTTAAACCAACAAAAATAACCATCACCGGTCCATGAAAAATCCTGGGATACGGTTGGGCTGCGAAGGATGCATCCATTGGATCCTCCATTTCCATGGGAACAAAGGCCGCATTTCTTGACCGCATCAACTAAAGCAACATTTTGAAAACTGTAATGCAAAATTCTTCTAAATCGATCGTCGAAGGACACAGCTCCTGAATTGGGCGACACTTAATAAGGATTTTTCTATTCTCTTTTGATCTAAATTATCACGGGTGATGCTGCAGACAGACCGTGTAAAATATGTTTCAAAATCATTTAGCTGAGTCGAGAATGTTCTGGTCACGTTTCAGTGAAATGAAAACAAAGCGTCCCACTTGACTGCAGTCACAGGAACTCGACTCTGTTCAAAAGACTTAACTTTAAACTTATTTTACAAACGTCACTTTACACTTGGGTGACCCTTGTTCATAGTGCGGTACAGAACAAAGAGTGAGAAGAGTATTAAGAACTGAAATAAAATTGAACAATAAATCCATAGACATCAGAGAAGTAAGCCACTTAAAATAAAGAGA
Source organism: Hepsetus odoe (assembly GCA_017165825.1). Taxonomy (NCBI): domain Eukaryota; kingdom Metazoa; phylum Chordata; class Actinopteri; order Characiformes; family Hepsetidae; genus Hepsetus; species Hepsetus odoe. Next base: position 2,276,553 of record CM029370.1, read on the forward strand.
TACAATAATGACTCTGATCTTGGGGCCTGAAACATTTAATACGCGTGTTAACTTGTGTTATTACAAATTCAGTGAGCTTTGAGCTGAACTGCAAGTTAAAATCCCATTTCAGCACATGATAAAGATATTTTATGTTTAATGTCAAATGTAGGTCTCCTTGAAAGAGTTGTGGGTATTTCCGAATTATAAGATGTCCTTGAAGTAATAGTCCTGCTTAAGTGCCTAAATAGATCTCACTTCACAGTGTAAATGAATAAATATCCTCTAAGTGTACACATGAAAGATTATTCCATTTGGTATCATAGTGTAAAATGGCTGATGAACTGAAAAGAGTTCTTAAACATCATGAGTGGTGGTCCTTATAAACATCCTGGGTTTCCAACCTGCCTCATGGAGATGTACAACTCCTGAGAGACAGCCCACACCTCCGTCTGCATGTTAATGTAATAAATGCACTGCTTTTCTCACTTTTTTAATATTCCCTCTCTCCCTCAGGTATCTGTTTGCTGGTTTGTCTGGCTCCCTCAGCCATGAATTCTCTTCAGCTTCCACTCTTGCTTGTGATTGACTTCATCATGATGACATCGCTGTTCCTGAGCACATCATATTATTTACAGTCCAGTGTTGGAAACAACCTTGTGTAAAATCATCCATCTACTGTAGCTCTACTTGAAAGAAGAATTCACTTTTCTTTGGATCCCTCCATCATGAAGATGTTTAGTTTTAGTCTAGTATCTTCTCCACACTAAAACAACATCTTGACATCATTGACATCAGATAAGATAAGATATGATAAGATGCCTTTATTGTCACTGTATGAACACAATGAGATAAAATTTGGAGCAAACCTTAAATTAAAGTAAAGATAAATAAGAAAATAGAAAAGTATTTACAGAGTACAGAAAATCTACAGAGTACGGAGTATTTGGAGTATGGAGTATATATAGAATACAGAGTATTTAAAGAGTACAGTGTATTTGGAGTCCAGAGCATTTATAGAGTACAGAGTATTTACAGTGCACAGTGTATTTGGAGTACATAGTATTTATAGAGTACAGAGTAGTTACAGAGTACAGAGTATTTGCAGAGTACAGAATATTTGCAGAGTACAGTTTATTTGAAGTCCAGAGTATATATAGAGTACAGTGTATTTGGAGTCCAGAGTATTTACAGAGTACAGTGTATTTGGAGTCCAGAGTATTTATAGAGTACAGTATATTTGGAGTCCAGAGTATTTACAGAGTACAGAGTATTTGCAGAGTACAGAGTATTTACAGAGTACAGTGTATTTGGAGTCCAGAGTATTTATAGAGTACAGAGTATTTATTGAGTAAAGTGTATTTGCAGAGTACTTATAGAGTACAGTGCATTTACATAGTACAGGGTATTTACAGAGTAAGGAGCATTTATAGAGTATAGAGTATTTACAGAGTAAAGAGTATTTATAGAGTATTTACAGAGTGAATAGTATTTATAGAGTACAGAGTATTTACGGAGTAAAGAGTATTTATAGAGTACAGAGTATTAACAGAGTAAAGAGTATTTACAGAGTACAGAGTATGTACAGAGTAAAGAGTATTTACAGAGTAAAGAGTATTTAGAGTACAGAACATGGGTCATTTTTTAAACACAGATTTGTACAGAAAAAAGTTGATTGTCCTTAAAGTAAGTATTTTTTTAAACATTTGCAGTGTTGGGATGTAACATGTATCATTGCACATGAAGGGTGGAGAATAAATAACATCTGAACCACTTCATAATGGGTGCCTTTATTTAAAGATGGTGGATGTCCCCTTTACAAAACTCCTCACACCAGTTCAGAAGTGTCATCTGAGTGAAATGGTAAAAGGCAGCAGTAACAGCAAACCCTTCTCTGTCTTTTTCCTGCTTTTAAAAACCCTCCCTGTCAGGTACTGATGACTTCATTGCTGTTCACCGAGAGAGCGACAACAACTCGGGATGATTGACAGGAGCTGGTTCCGCCCAATCCCGGCTGCTTGCGTTTGTTACCAGGAGCAAACGCCACCTCTTAGCCAATCACAGCAAGGCCTTGTGCGGTAGGCGTGTCCCCGAGGGTGAAATCTATGAATGACCAGAAGACTGCTATGGCTGGCCAATCCAGAGTCGAGCTTGGATGTTCCAGCCAATCAAAGATGGGTCTCGCCGTTCTGCCCGGTCAGTTGCCAAGTGACTGCTACGGCCTCGCCCAGTGATTGGCCGAAAATGACGCACACCCCGCGGCAGAAGCCGTTGCTAGGGGGCTGGACCAATCGCATCGCGGCCGGAGACGGCTCGCTCGGTTACCAGGCAGGATTTACGTGCCGAGATGTTTTGGCGGGAGAGTGCTGGCGGGAAAGGGCGGGCTGTGGGATGCGAAGTGGAGCGCGCGACGAGTGTGTGTCCTGTGTGCGTATTTGCGTCTTAGTGGGTACCTGAGGTGTCCTGATTGCAAGGAAAAACTAATTTGCACTTTTTCACTCCATTGTTTTTGGTCGAGTGGAAACGGCAGCTTTTGTTCAAAGTAAAATTCGCCAAAGCCATGAGCTGCGGTGTGAGGATGTGGCCTACAAAGGCAGGAATACAAACGCGTGTGTTTGTGTGAGACCATGCTTGTTTGTGTACTTAGTTCTTCCTCTTGTTCGATCTTTCTGATGCAACATGCAGTGTTGTGTTTTTTTTTGGGGGGGGGGGGTCTCATGGGTTGCTTGTTTTGGTTTTTCTTTTCTTTTTTCAGGTCCTTGCAGGAGCCAATGATGGGGCTGTTGCCACGGAAGCAGTGCCAAGGCTTGTTTTTGCCTCCACTCTCATCCCTTGTTCCTACCCATCCTCAGTTACCGTAGAAACAGAGTCACTCCAAGTCTATTTCAATCTGTCCTCTTGCTTTGGTCCTCTCTGTCTATCTGTCTCTCGCACAAATCATCACAAACGCTGCTCTCTCCACCCAAAACGACGGTTCCGCCATGTCCGGCGTCCTCGCCTTGCTTGGGTCAATTGTCTGCATTCGGAAAGACCTTCGAAGGCGAACCCGGACGATAACACAGATCTCATTAATAATGAATGATCGCCAACAACTGGTGCAATGTAAACGATGGTGTCCTTGAACCTGGAAGTCTCTCTTATGCCACTACAATCCTGCCTGGCCAATGAAATGTGTGCCAAAGCAGGGAGGGAGAGGGAGGGAGCGTATAGTAATGCTGGCCTTCAGAAAAGGGTGATGTCACCACCGAAGTGTTGGAAAGAAGAACAAGATGTGCCCTGGCAAGGTGTGTGGATCCTCCGGGGTGGGCGAGATTAAGAGATCCGGAAGAATATGAAAAAGAAAAAGTGTGACAGGCATGAAATGGGTGCAGTGAATTCATCACAGGAGCATCTCCACTGTTGGCACCGGTACCACCCAGCCTGACAAAAACCAACGAACGCTGTGTTTCTTCTCTTTCCCCCGTGCACAGAGAGGGAAGACTGCCTCCAGCGTGTTTTTCAAGCCAAAAAGGGTAGAATGAGGACGTTTGAGCATCTTCACGGTGGATCGGAGCAAGAAATGGCATTTGCATATCATTTGGAAATGCGTTGCATTTACAATTAAATGCCTTTCGAACATGATTTTTCCTGCTCTCTCTGAAGAGATCACAAATGAGGCTCCTTCGTTTTGAGGTGAACCCGCAGTCGCTCCGCTGGGACGGTTCCTCAGAGCCCTCAATGCACCGTGGAGCTGCTCAGCTATTTGTTTTGCTGATTGGAAGCAATTTTTCCCTCTTTTTTAATCAGCCTCGTTAAATTCCAACATCGCCAAGGCCCCGGGTGCGACATCTCTCCCTTACTGCTTACTGATACATTTGCCAACACAGTTCCGAATGTTCAACACTCATAACAGAGCGCTGTGTAGGTTCAGGTGGAGAAGAAGGTTGAGCACAAGAACGCTGCAAGAAAAAGAGAAAATAAAGTTCCTGGGCTACAAAGCTGGGCTACTCAGGGCTGGTGCTGGTCTAGTGGTAGGATACTTGTCTATGGATTTACTGATCAAGAAGCCACAGGTTCGAATCCCACCTCCTAGCACTCCCACCATTGGGTTCCTGAGTTGCCCAGGTGGACTATGATGAGGATATGGAAGTCGCTCTGGATAGCGTAAATGTAAAACACTAAGAAAGCAATAGACCTCCACATGCCTGCTGTATAATCCCTCCATGAACATTCAGGCAAGAGCAAGAAAAGCAACCGCAGAACTTGGGTTGAAACCCAAACCAAGGTCCTGGATCATTCAGTCGTTTGGCTCATCACTTTATGGCGTTTCTACACTCATAAAACACTGAAAATCTTAATCCTAAATCTATTTGTCAGTCCACGCATAGTAAATAAAACAATTCATAGCGAATACTGAATTGTTCATGGTATGTCCTTAAAATTCATAATGGACACTGGTTAATTCATAGTAGATCCTGAACATTTCATAGTGGATACTGAATAATGCACCATTTCTGAATAATTCAAATTGGACACTGCATGATTCACGGTACATAATGAACAATTCATAGTGGATACTGATGTGTTCATAGGGGATACTTGTTAATATAACTTGCATACTGAATTATTCAAAGTAGATACTGAATAATCCATAGCTGAATCCATAGTTGGTGTTGAATTATTCATGGTAGATACTAAAACATTTCATATTAGACACTGAATAATTTCATGGGGATATTTCATGTAGAAAAGATAGTATTCACAGCATGAAAGAACTGATAGCAGATAAATAGATTTGTAGTAATTAACAGTGTCATTATTTCACATTAGCTGTTTGAAACCCTGCGTTTGGAGGAAGAAGTTTTGATTCGCAGCACTTTTGTCACGTTTCTGATTTTAAGGCCAAAAACACCTACCTTTCCAGTCATTTGGAAAGTATAATGAAGTCTGTAGGTCTTTGATTTTGGAAAGTTATAATTTTGGCCAAGTCTGCCATTTAGTGCATGGCATGTATGTTTTTGATCACCTCATAATCTGTGTGTGTTTCCTCCTAATGTAGCACACCTGGTACAACAGCTGAGCTCATTATCAAGTTCTCCATTCAGTTCATCAGCTAATTATCGAGCCCTTCAGGTGTTGAAAAACGTCGATGGTGAGAGGGGAAACATTCCATCACATGAACCAGGCCAACTTTGTATAATGTCACCCATCGTCTTCACTTGGTATGATCCAGGGATGAAGAATGATCGATCATGTTTTCGTTTATGCAGAGTGATCTAAGTGATCAAAGTGATCTAAGATGAACCATCTGGCTTTTATTCCAAATGGTTTCCAATTTAATGAATCAGGAAGGAATGAAAATCAAGCAACAAATGTAACAAAAAAGAGTGTTGGGGCTGACCATGTGTTTATAGTGATGGGGTTTGATCCACTGTTGGGATTTAAAGCTGTGTTGGGTAGTGTGTTGGGATTGATCCTGTGTTGGGTAGTGTGTCTGGGTTTAATCCTGTGTTGGGGTTTGATCCTGTGTTGGGGTTTGATCTTGTGTTGGGTAGTGTGTTTGGGTTTAATCCTGTGTTTGGGTTTAATCCTGTGTCTGGGTTTAATCCTGTGTTGGGGTTTGATCCTGTGTTGGGGTTTAATCCTGTGTTGGGGTTTGATCCTGTGTTGGGGTTTGATCCTGTGTTGGGGAGTGTGTCTGGGTTTAATCCTGTGTTGGGGTTTGATCTTGTGTTGGGTAGTGTGTTTGGGTTTAATCCTGTGTTTGGGTTTAATCCTGTGTTGGGGGTTGATCTTGTGTTGGGTAGTGTGTTTGGGTTTAATCCTGTGTTTGGGTTTAATCCTGTGTTGGGGAGTGTGTTTGGGTTTAATCCTGTGTTTGGGACAGCAGAACAGAACCTCTACCACACTAGCTCTGGATGGACTCTGAAACCCCCCCCCCCGCCGAAAAAGGAACACACGCGCGCGCGAGACACCTCCAGTACAACAAGAGGTCACGTGACGAGGGGCGTGGCCTGAGCTGAACTCGTGTCCAGGCAAAACACGCTCAGCTGCTTCCAGACAGGTCGGGTGTGTGTTCGGCGAGGAGCGGTGCGGCTGGAGCTTACACTTAAACTGGACTTAACCCTGGACTTACCGGGCCGAACGGAACCGAGAGACTTTTAAAAACAAGCGGAAGAAGAGAAAAGTGGCGGTAAGTGCGCGCGCGCTTTTCCGGGCTGTTTGTTTACCTCGGAAATGTGAGGACAGCAGGGACACGCAGACACAGAACCCAGAACCAGACACAGAACAGGACCGGTTCGGTTGGGAAGGTCGGGCTGGGTTTGGGTTGATGCGTCTCCTGGTCCAATAGAACCTACAAAATGACCCGTCAACTCAAACTCCACAAAATAAAGTACATTTACACCAATCGATCGGAAATACACCGAGTCTGATGATCAGGACAGGACAGGTGAGGACAGGTGAGGACAGGTGAGTTTGACTGAAGTTTGGGCTACGGGTCAGAGGAGTTTCTGCTGCTCACCTGGAATCAAGATTGATTTCGGTACCGGGTTCGGTTCTGCTCACAGTAATCAAAACGTGTGTGTGTGTGAGTGTGAGTGTGAGTGTGTGTGTGTGTGTGTGTGAGAGTGTGAGTGTGAGTGTGTGTGTGTGTGTGAGAGAGAGAGAGCGCGTGTGTGAGTGTGAGTGAGTGTGTGTGTGTGAGTGAGTGTGTGTGTGTGTGTGAGAGAGAGAGCGCGCGCGTGTGTGTGTGAGAGAGAGCGCGCGTGTATTTATAGAAGTGTGTGTGTGTGTATGTGTGTGTGTGTGTGTGTATGTGTGTGTGTATACACTATGGGCGAAATTGCCATAAACATGTGGACACTTCAAAAGATAATCAGGAGACCTAGATACATCACGATACTTCTTAACCTGTAAAAACCACTTCACACCACTGTTGAGCTGCGCCATTTACGGTGGACTGGTATTGGCTTTAAGGTCGACTTACCTGTTTACATAACAGTATACATAGAATTTATATAATATAAAGTGTATATAGTACAGTTTAAATAGAGTATAGTGTATATAGTACAGTTTATATAGTATATAGTGTATATAGTACAATTTATATAGTATATAGTGTATATAGTACAGTTTATATAGTACAGTTTATATAGTATATAGTGTATATAGTACAGTTTATATAGTGTATATAGTACAGTTTATATAATGTATATAGTACAGTATATAGTATAGTGTATATAGTACAGTTTATATAGTATATAGTGTATATAGTACAGTTTATATAGTGTATATAGTATATAGTGTATATAGTACAGTGTATATAGTGTATATAGTACAGTTTATATAGTATATAGTGTATATAGTACAGTTTATATAGTATATAGTGTATATAGTACAGTGTATATAGTACAGTGTATATAGTGTATATAGTACAGTTTATATAGTGTATATAGTACAGTTTATATAGTATATAGTGTATATAGTACAGTATATAGTATATAGTACAGTGTATATAGTACAGTTTATATAGTATATAGTGTATATAGTACAGTGTGTATAGTGTATATAGTATATAGTACAGTGTATATAGTGTATATAGTACAGTTTATATAGTATATAGTACAGTTTATATAGTATATAGTGTATATAGAGACAGTTTATATAGTATATAGTGTATATAGAGACAGTTTATATAGTATATAGTGTATATAGTAGTTTATAAAGTGTATATATAGAGACAGTTTATATAGTATATAGTGTATGTAGTAGTTTATAAAGTGTGTATATATAGAGACAGTTTATATAGTATATAGTGTATATAGTACAGTATATAGTATATAGTGCAGTGTATATAGTGTGTATATAGTACAGTTTATATAGTATATAGTGTATGCAGTACAGTTTATATAGTATATAGAGACAGTCGATGTAGTATATAGTATAGTCAATATAGTGTTTATAGTGTATATAGAGACAGTTTATATAGCGTATATAGTACAGTTTATATAGTATATAGTGCAAATAGAGACAGTTTATATAGTGTATAGTGTGTATATAGACAGTTTATATAGTATGTAGTACAGTGTATATGGTATATATAGTACAGTGTATATAGTATATAGTGTATGTGGTGTGTATATATAGTACAGTTTATATAGTTTATATGGAGACAGTTTATATAGTATAGTGTATATAGTACAGAGTATATAGTGTATATAGTACAGTTTATATAGTGTGTATATAGAGAGTTTATATAGTGTATATAGACAGTTTATATAGTGTTTATATAGTATATAGAGACAGTTTATTTAGTGTATAGTAGCTTATATAGTACAGTTTATAGTATAGTATACATTGTATATAAGAGTTTAAATAATGAATAATGAAAGTTTATAGTATATAAATAGTATTTTATATAGAGTATATTTGGCATGTATATTTATTTATTTTAATTATAATCTTATACATTGTTCTTCTTGCCTGTTGGTGGTTCTGCTAGTTAATCCCTGCAGTTGTAACACAAGTTTCAACTATTAGAAAAAATAGTTCCAGTAGCGATCCAGGAGAAGTAGGTGAAGGTAATGTGATCATAGGAGATATAAAGGTGACAGAAGGTCTCAGTGTTTCCGGTAAGTCAGTCCTCAGACTGTGGACATCGCTGGGACGTGCCGTCTGCTCGTCCCTCCGGGTCTGTAATTGCCGCGCGTGGGCTGCGAGTCTCACATCCTCTGCCGACGCCGGTGGGGTGTTAATGTGTGAAGCAGCCAAACGAGCAGCTCAGCCATCGCTCCAACTCTCGCCTTCAGTTCAGAGCCAGTTCAGCCTCCCGGCGAGAGCCGCAGGTCGTGCGTTTCCTGTTCCGCCTCGGAAAACCGCATGCTTATTTCCTGTCCTGCTGAACCTTTAAGGCTCTGTTCAAGGTATGCTCAGATCAGTCACCAGATTTCAGATGGCGCTCACCCTCATGTCCCGGTACTGGGGCTGAGGGTGGGTCTGGAAGGGTTTTTCAAGGAAAAGCTTTCCCTGCGTTTGAGCGCCACTTCTGCAAAACCCGGTGGTCTTGTCAGGGCTGGCGGCTGAATGTTTATCAGATCCTTTACAGATAAAACAACATTTCCTGTCACGACTGATCTTGTCACGTCATGAAACAAGAACTGGGCCAAGAGTGAACACGCTTCCCAGCTGCTGTTCATTTTTGTTCTTCATTTCTGAAGCCCCTTTTTAAATCTGTCCTCTTATGAACATCATTGAACAATGATAACAATAATGACAATAATAATAATCAATGCAGTTGAGTGTTATTCTTCATACGTTTATTGGCGATGTCCAATCTCCAGGCCCCGCCCACACATGCATCCTACCTTAGCTACAGTTGCAAGGTTGGACACGGGTAAAAATCTAGATTGTCCTAACATCTGTAGCAAAATACGCACAAAGAGAATTTTTTGTTCTTTCAACATTAATTTGACCGTAAGCCAGCGCTGGTTTTAATGCAACTAGCCAGTAGAGGTCCAGAGGAAGTGTTTGGAGATTGATTTCACCAAACTGAGTGAGAAATATTAATATTTACAGAGTATTACAGCTGCGATTATTATATCCAGTCGTATGCAGAGCATGAACGCCTCCAGTGGAGCGAAGTTAAATTATGTTTAGAGCAATTTGGTAATGTAACATATTAGGTTACGTTTTTCTAATAGTTGTAAAATCAGACCAGGTTTAACTGTAAATAGTATAAATTCTATGGACGGTGCTCACATGTACAGGTCCCAGGACGGTCTGATCAGGGTGTGGTCTGACGGAAAGTCTCTCGTGTCTTTCAGGGTGATTTCCGCCGATGGAGGATGAGGAGGAGGACTTGCCTCTGCCGTCTCACCGCATCTCAGGAGTGACGAACAGAGCCGGGCCGAGCGATAACTCCACGCTGAGTCCCAGGCGAGAAGGGAGGATGCCGCTGATTCACACCGTCCCGTTCGACATGGTCACAGGCTCCAACCCGGCACCCCCTGGTGGAACGGCTGTACCGCTTCTCCCGCCGCTGCACAGCACGGTTGGGTTGGGGTTAGTGTCCAGTTCCACTGGATCCACAGATGGGACCAGATCACTTATTCACAGTAAGGAGATCATGCACACCACCATAAATAACCACACCTTGGCCTGCCGTTTACCACAGTTCTGGTTTCAACGTGTACACAGGTCTCATCTTCTTCCCCGAAGGTGAGCAGGACTTTGTTCCACATCTCCCCGCCGTTCCCGAGCCGGACCTGCCCCCAGCGAGAGAGGAAGAGCAGGAGGAGAGGATGAGCATGGAAGTGCAGATCGGCCGGAAACTGCGGCAGATTGGAGACCAGTTTCAACAGGAGCACTTGGAGATGGTAAGGAGGAGCGAGAAGATGGGTTTTAGTGCTTTAGGAGTCACTTGACAAGTGAAAAGAGGGATAATTTAGAGTGTTTTAGAGTGAAGTGAGCGGGACCCTCCACTGCCAAGAACGATGCTCCTGTAGAGGAACATCTACACCTTCAGTGGCTGCAGTTCCTAAGCTGCGTCTGCTGGCATTTACTCGTAGCGTATTAGCTACTTTCACTCACTTTAGCATTAAGATACTTTTATTAATTCATTAGCTACTTTTTCCTCATTGTGGCCATCAACCTTTACTTAGTGTAGCAATTAGCTACTTTTGGCTAATTTTACACACTTTAGCAGTTAGCTACTGCTACTCAGTGTAACTATTAGCTACTTTTATTCTATTTTTAAACTTCTTAAGGCTGCAATTACTTATACTCAGTGTAGTGATTAGCTAATTTTACTCAGTGTAATTATTAGCTACTTTTAATTTGTGTAAGTATTAGCTATTGGTCCTCAGTTTAGTATTTAGCTTACTCAGTGTAACTTAGCTGCTTTTACTAGTTTATTAGCGAGCTACTTATACTAGGTGCATAACTACTTTAACTTAGAATAACTAATTAGCTACTGTTTGTCATTGAAGGGATCAATCACTTATACTCAGTGTAGCGATTAGCTACTTTTACTTTAATTATGAGCTACTTTTAATTTGTGTAACTATTAGCAATTATTACTCCGTTTAGCATTTAGCATGCTTTTACTCTGAATAACTAATTAGCTACTTTTACTCAATTTAGTAATGAGCTACCTTTTCTCATTGTAGGGATCAGTTACTTATACATAGTGTAGCGATTTGCTAATTTTACTCAGTGTAACTATTAGCTATTATTACTTGATTTAGTATTTAGTTACTTTTACTCAGTGTAGAACAACTTTTACTCAGAATAACTAAACTGGCTACTCAGTTTAGAAATTAGCTTCTTTTTGTCATTGTAGGGATCAGTCACTTACACTTAGTTTAGCGATTAGCTAACTTGACTCAATGTAATTATTAGCTACTTTAAATTTATATAACTATTAGCTATTGTCACTAAGTTTAATATTTAGCTACTTTTACTCAGTTCTACATGTACTTTAGTATCTAGCTTCTTTTACTCAATGTAACTTCTTTTGTAATTAGCTGCTTTTACTCAATTTAGTAATTAGCTACTTTTTTCACTGTAGGGATCAATTACTTATAATCAGTGTATTGATTAGCGGTTTCACTTTAGTAATGATCTGCTTTTATTGATTTGCTAACTCCGTGGAGCCAGTCGCTGGTTTAACTCCGAGATGTTCTTCATCCATGTCTGCGGTGAAGGTTCATTGAGCCTCAGGCTCTACAGAGTGCAGATCCTCTTCCTCGGTTCTTGATGAAGCTCTCGGTGGTTAACACTGTGAGAACGTGTTGGAATTGTAATTCGGCTGTGATTTCGATGGTACTAGGTGGGATTTTTGTCAGTCGGCGCGGTGCGATTTCTGAAGAGTCTCAGGCTGTTGGAGGCTGGGCTTAGCTCCAGGGGGAAGTGTAACACCACAGTCAGCTGTACTGCACCTTCTTTCTTCTTCTTCTTCTTATGGCTTCTCCTGTTTAAGGGTCGCCACAGCGGAACAACCATCTCCATGTCTTCCGGTTCTCTGCATCTTCCTCCTTCAAACCACCACTGCATGTCCTCTCTCACAACACTGCACTATGTGGGGAAGTGTATAATGTTCTCGAATAAATGAGAAACGATGGAGTGTTTCCCGTTTGACCAGACTGTGTGTAGCTTCTACTAGAAAGAGAAGTGAGATGTAAATAACATCCCGTTTGAAGAAGAAGCCACGAAAGAACAGACAGCTTTCAGTTCAGCTCGACTGATGATTCACTGGAAGCCTCTCACTCCTCTCACTCAGGTTTACAGATTGGCAGGTTTTTATTTGTTTACTTTTGTTCTTTATTGTTTAGCTGGTACCCAACCGAGTCCCGCTAATCTGCAGCCCCGTGCAAAAGACCCAAACCTCTTATGAGGAACAAATAAAGAATGTGGTGTTTTGAAACGGAACGTTTAGTCCTTAGAAAACCGGCAGCATTGCAGGCTGAGCTGTGATCTTATAGAAGTAAGAAAAGCAGGAGAATAAAGCGCTGATGGACGTCCTCATCTCCAAAAGCCGGGTTCATCCTGAGCTCCTGGTTCTTAGAGGAGCGATCTTTTCGTGGAGTTTTTGTCTCTGGAGAGAAGTTTGATGCTGTTCAGTTGAAGGTCTGAGGCCGTCTCGTTCACCTACATTCAGTCCACACATCGTTTAGAAGTTTGTGATGTCACAAAAGCGACTTCTTTGGCCAATAGCAGTCGAGCTCCGCGCTGAAGCAGAAAGGAATGCTTCTGTCTGTTTTTTTTTTTAATAAGAGAAACCAATCAAATAATAAATCTAAATAGTAAATAAATGATATGTATACACTGTTTAACAGGTGATTACATGTGTAAATAAATGTGTGTGTGTGTGTGTGATATGGGTGGGCAGTGAAGAACGAGGCTGCTGAGGACAGAATGAAGACGTTATGCGAAGTGTGTGTGAGAGTGTGTGTGTTTATACCAGCAGCTAAATTTAGACTATGAGTCACTCGCTACGTCACCAGTAACGTGACTGCTGTGGTAAATGTAACACAAACACACGTGCATTTGCTGATCAGTGTTTTTAGAAGAGAATTTCTAGCAAAAAGAAACGCCGCCTTATTACTGCTGAAGTTAATAAACTAATACTGTAGTTTATAGATTTTTATTGTAGTTTGTTTAATCGTGTCTCCTCTTAAACTCTGATGAGTGTAACACTATTCATGAGCCACAGAGGTGTGTGTGTGTGTGTGTGTGTGTGTGTGTGTGATGTGGCAATGAGGCTTATGCAACACCCTGCAATTCCCTCCATCCGCTCCGCTGACCAATCAGAACGCTTCTCCTCAGAACTTTAAGTCCCGCCTCCAAACATCAGTCGCCCTGCATTCAGTTGGACAGATTTGCTGCTCCTCATGAATATTCAAAAGCCGCACCTTTGATAGGATCTGCCTCAGAGGTTAAAATTTGGAGGGGTGTTATGCATGAAAGGAAGTGACGCAGTGAATCAGCGCCCTCTAGTGGACATCTTCCCTGCAGGTTTCGCCCCCTGCTGTTGAAAACACGCCCTTCGGCGTGTCTCTGATGTGGGAGGGAGGCCTTTTGATGACTTGAAACAAACATTTTGCTAAAAATTCTGTTTTTACATCATTCTACCTGCAAAACAAATCAGATGGAGCCGCAGGAGACTGGAGCTCGACCGGCATCCATCTCTCTGTCTACTGTCTTTGATAGTGAGGCGTGTGTGTGTGTGTTTACGCTCCTACACACCATTCTACAACATTGGAGTCTAAATTTAGAGCAAGAATGTTTTGTGTTTCCAGAGAGGTCAGGATATGACCTAGTATAGGGGCAGCGGTGGCCTAGTGGTTAGGGAGTTGGCCCCGCATCGGAAGATTGTGGGTTTGATTCCCACCCTAGTAGGTTGCCCTGAGGTACCCTTGAGCAAGGTACCGTCCCCATCACTGCTCCCCGGGCGCTTTCAATAGCTGCCCACTGCTGCACGTGTGTGTATGGGTTAAATGCAGAGGTCCAATTTCGTTGTGGTTCATGTGTGCTGTGCCGTGACCTCGCAATGACAAGGGTTGTCACTTTCTTTCACTTTCACATATGCAATCTGTCTTTATAGATTAAAAAATCTGTAGATTATCAACCTTATTAGTTAATTTTACTTTCCATTAACTCAAAATTTAACACATCCAACCATCGAAAACCAATTTTCCCTTCTTTTTCTGAAACGAAAGACCGTGGAAAAAAGTCTAAAAGCTCTAAATGTGCGCCAGTTGATCCTTCTTTGGAAAATCGTGGAAAAGCGGCCATGATTTTAATGATGTCACAAAAACTGACTATTCAGCCCACAGTAGTTAAGCCCCGCCCCTTCCTGTTAGAGAAAAGGTTGGAGCCCAGACAGCCTCTTAAATGAGGATGGGCATTCGGGACAGAACTGATTTGCATATAACATCCATTATGGTGTATTTTTAGTAAATGTGTGTAAAAGTGAATTGTGACTGTTTTTGAGACACGGAAGTGACCGGCAGAGAAAAGAGTTCAGTACAGTTTAAACCAGTTCTAACATAATCCTAATCCTAACTCTGGTTCTAATCCTAAAAGATTACAGATATCCAGTCACACGAAGGACTCATCAGTAACTGTGTGGAAAATAAAAACAGCCATGTTTGCACATAAATGGGATAAAAATGCCCCCAAAAGTGTTTTGACTGATGTGAAGAGATGAAATGATATTTTTTAAGACATCATGTTTTCCATTCGTTTTTATACAGTTCTGTGCACAAGTTTTAGTCAGGTGTGAAAAAATGCTGTAAACAGAACGCTTTCAGAAATGGAAGTGTTGATCATTTATTTTCATCAATCAACAAAATGCAGTGAATGAACAAAAGAGAATCTAAATCAGATCAATATTTGCTGTGACCACCCTTTGCCTTCAAAACAGCATCAGTTCTTCTAGGTGCACTCGCACACGGTTTCTGAAGGAACTCGGCCGGTCGGTCGTTCCGAACATCTTGGAGAACTGAGCACAGATCTTCTGTGGATGTAGCTTCCTCACATCCTTCTGTCTCTTCATGTGATCCAGACACACTGGATGATGTGGAGATCAGGGCTCTGTGGGGCCAGAAGAACTGATGCTGCTCTGAAGGTAAAAGGTAGAAACACCAGATATTGATCTGATTTAGATTTTTCTTTTGTTCGCTCACTTTGCATTTTGTAAATTGATCAAAATAAACGATCGTTATTGATATTTCTGAAAGCGTTCTGTTTACAGCATTTTTTCCACACCTGACTTTTAAAAAAAAAAACTCACTTTTTAGTCCTACAGTTGACCAAGGAGGTGATGTTTTATTCAATTAGATCCTAAAACCATGTGATTTTTTAAAAAGTATTCCAGGTTAAATTGAGATTTTCTGTTGTTTTATGATAAATTAAGCAGCCAAAGATCAAAAGGCTGAACTTTACAGTGAACTTCTAAAATTCTAACAGGTAGTATCAGTCACTATTTCAGGGTTTTCAAAGCATGTTTGTCCACAGTAGTCGGGGACGAGGACAGTCGTACCCCTTTGCCTCCTCCTGGAGTGACTGTAAGCCTAGAAATGCCCCTAAAATCAGTAATTTTCCTGCAGACTGTGATAAAACCAGATTAACAGCAACTTCTTTTATTGGTAAATTCAGATTTGTAACTTTCCCGTTTTCTTTTTGGCAGTTCATGCAGTATCGGCGAGACCAGTTGCCGGTCTGGTGGCGTTTAGCGTCGACGCTCTTCGACCTCCTGTTTCCGAGGGAAGCCTTTGGAGCGGGCGGCGCTCAGAGATGAGAGAGCGCTTCCTGTCTGGGTGCTCGCGCTCCCTGGAGGTCCTTTAAAGGCACTGCGAGATGAACTTGTGGCTCGGCGATGGGAAGAGCGAAACAAACCGAGAGAAGAACAAGCCGGAGTCACCGCTGGACGGAGACTCGTCCCCCTCCCCGTCCCCCGTCCTCCTTTTCTCTCTGTGAAGAAGCCATCTTCGAATCGGGGCTGATTTCAGTAACTAGTTTCCGATTTCATTCCCTTGTTTTTGGCCTTATTTGAACTTTTTCTTGTTTGTTTCCGCTTGTCACAAAAGATGGGACCTTGCCTGAAATCATTCAGCCTTACCTGAGCCTAAAATCCACACTGGAATGGTTTTCTGATGGAAAAAAGGCAAGAAACTATCCCAGAAACGTTAAATGAGCCACCTGAGTCAAGACACTGGACTCAAACACGCACGAATTTATGCTTCTTTTTTTTCCCGGCAGCACAGCTACTGCTCCCTCTGTTCTGTTCGGTTCTTTGCTTCTGGTTCTGTCATATCTTCAAGACTTCATTCAGTGCTCTCAGTGCCATCAGGAGATTTCGTTTGCGTTGTTTTTCGGACCGTGGAGGAAGACTCTGTCCCTCAAAAACGATCCAAACGCCATCGATGGAGGTTTGTCGCCTTAACCTGCCATCTAATCGACCTGAAGCCTTTAAGATCCCATGCTGACTTGCCCGCAGAGACTCCAGCTGAGGGACCTTTCCTTTCTCAGAAGATTCCAACGTAAAAAGGGTCTACTGAGGACTGGTTCCCAGTCTTAAGCTGCACGATTGTTTTTCTTCTCATTCGTCTGAAATTTTTACACAGATCACGTTCGCTTTTGTAACGAGGACTTTCCGACTGTCGTTTGACCCGGGACCTTCTCAGAACTAAAAGGTGCTAAAGCGAAGGAGAGAAACTCACTTTCGGCCACTTTTTGTGAGGGTACGCATTGTGTACGCTGGGACCGACCGACAGATTTACAAGAAAGCAGGACTTTAATACAAACAGACGTGCAGTTTCAAGATTAACAGAGCCTCGGTTTAAAAAAAGTTTCAAAACTTGCTTAATGTGGCCTTGAGAAGATTAACCCATCCATTCAATCCCTGCACTGCAAACAGGAACGTTTTCAGATTTATACATGTTGTCACTGTCAAACACATTTCAAAATCACCTGCTGCCCTTTCCTTCACAGGAACGTATCAAGAACGTGTTTTCCTTCCTAAAACATAAACGTGATGAGAGTTTTTTTAGGACGATATGTAGGGTGCTGCACAGAACACGCTTTAGGAGAGAACGCATGCGCTTCTCAGGTGAAGATCGAGATTTATAAGAATTAAAACTGGCTATCGATTCGTTTCGGGCCTGGGGAAATCGAGCGGTCTTTTTTTACGACTAATCGAGTGTTCGCATGAGCAGTGTTGATTATCTGGAATGTCTCCCCCTTGTGGAGAGTCTTATAAAGACGGGTGGATTTCTTCTTGTTGGAAGTCCAGTGAAGGATTAACGGGAAAAAAAAGAAAATACGCACAGCCGAACAATCGTGACGGCCGTCGTCGAACCTGCTGGACAGACGTGGAGCAATACCGTCCAGCACAGAGCAGCGTCCGCGGCAGATAATCGACAGCAGCTTCCGGTGAATCCGGATCGAGAAGGCAATCAGTGATAGGTAGGAAATGTGGAGGAATTCTTGAGAAAGCCTGAGGTTCTGATGACGACTCGGTTGAAGAAGTTTGAGGAACTGTTTCGGTGTAAATAAACACACACACACCTCCGTTTTTCATAGAATGGGTGTAAATGTCTCCTTAATTTACCCCCAAAAAATAAACCACGTTTTGTGTTCGCAGCTTAAAACCTGACGAGGTGATTCTGAGTTTAAACGAGCTGAGCATCCATGCATTTCATTTTCTTTTCTCAAAACAAAAAACACGGTTCCTCTTCCCCGCACCTCATCGAAATGCTCTAGCAGAAGCCGTTCTGTTGACCTTGTTCAACATTTATTCTGGGGCGTGGCTAAGATTTTGTCAGCGTCCAATGAGGAGGCCAGTTCTTCGTCACGTGACTGGCTCATGACTTGGACCTGATTTTTATTTATGTGTAGTTAAGAAGGACGGGGGGGGGGGGAGGGGGGGGGGGGGGGGTGTCCTTGGGACCGTAATAGATGAATAGTATTTATTTATTTTCCATAAAGTCATATATATATATATATTAAAAAATTATAAAATATATATATGTCATTTGTAAAAATGACAGAAATATGACATGATTTAGATGAAATCTGATAAAGGTGGTGATAAATGTGGATGAAATATTAAAATCAGCTACATTCCATCTCCGAGGGGCCAAATGCTCTGTTCAAGTCCGTGTTTCGTACCATTTAGAGTGGATTTACCTGTTTTCAGCGCTGCGTTTTAGTTTGTTTGTTTGTTTTCGGTCCATTTACACAGCTTTGGGAGTTGACTCGGTTCTTCCACACTAGAACCACATGGAGCTGAATCGGGTGCTTTGGGTTTTACCGCCGGCCCAAGTCCTGTAATTATACCGTGATCTAATTTTTTAGATTTTCCTTAAAAACCTCCCCAATCCATCAGAAAAAAAAAAAAAAAAAAAAAGTTTTAGCAGAAAAAAAGGAAAATATGTCAACTGTTGAGACCCAAGACAGCGAAATTAAGGCATTAAACAGATTATATTGAGCCTGAAGGAAATTTAGAGAACAAGTATCTTCTGACGACGCAATTAAATCAATCCACTTAATCAGAACAAATAAAATGAGCCTGTTAATGAGATCAAATTAAGCTTGTAATAAAAACGGCCCGTGATGGAGAGACTGTTCCTGGAAATGCGTTGTCAGGAAGTTCTCGCTGAGCGAGAATAAACTTTTTCACGTAAACAGCGTAAAAATGATTCGACTCGTTCTCAGAATAAAGGACCTTTCTGACTTCTGTCTGGCCCTGAAAAGCAAAAATTCAGGTACGAGATGATTGGAACACGGTCTTGAACAAAGCATCTTCATTTTCCTTCCTTTTCGTCTCAAATGGGGGGTTTGAGCTCCAACCTCGGGGGTCCGTGTGCTCATTTGAGCGATTTTTCCAGCTCTGACACACCTGGAGGCCTTGGACCTTCAGCATGTTTTAGTAAAACTTCAGGGATTTCTGCAGGACTCTGATAAGAAACAGGAAACTCGGTGCACTACACCGTTCTAGTGCTGTTCCATTAGTCACTTTCACTTTCACACCTCTAGATTACCCTGGTTGCTGAAGTGTACCATGTTTATCCGCACTTCCGTTTCCGAATTGGAGGGACAGTCGTCTCCCTGGATCAACTTGGGGTTGTGGGTCTTGCTCAGGAGACCCACATTTGGTGGCAGGATTTAGAACAGGATTTATACCAGTCCCTGGGCTGGACTCCCAATTCTACAAGATTACAGGAAGTCATTAGAGCAAAACGACAAAGTCCTGCAGTGTCTTATCTCGTCCAGGTCCTTTATGCACGCGTGTCAGAGCAGGCAATGACGGTGCACCCCGAGGCTGAAGCGTGAAGCGCCCCCTGTTGGTGAAAAGTGTACATCCATTCCATAAGGTGCTCCATATAAACCCTCCTCCGTCCCACAGTGCTTTGCTGCATCGCTGTTGCTGTTTGGAGCCGAGCTTGCATTAGGTGTGCCTCTTCACTCGTGAATCGCTATCGATGATCTACTTGCAGACAATCAGACCGCTAAGCGTGCCTTAGGGCCAGCACACCAGCTCAGCAACCAGGCAAAAGAAAAAAATACAAAATAAAAGTCCTTGATGTCAGCTTCAAGCATGAGCACATGCTGGTTTGCCATAAATTATACCGCTGTGACCGTCCTTTTTAGGGTCCAAGCAAAGGGCTGGTTCACCCGGCTTGCATCAGATTGTTAAATCGTGGGTCGGGCGATGATCTGGAGTGACGTCAGGGTTTAACTTTCAGGCGTGTGTTGTTCAGTTTTTAAAATAAAAAAAACCATTCAAGCTAACGGAAAACGTATGTTTACAGCGCAGGCGGGAGAGTCAAACGCCTCCTGTTTTCGCAGAAGTCTAAAAAAGGTCTATTTTTAAGAAGTCGTGAGATTAATCCGAGCGAAAGTTCTCCACAACCCTGAACTCTGTGTTTTGCTTGGACCAGGAAAGAGCTGCCTATGGCTGTCAGATGTTAATGCCCTTTCAAAATGCACTCTTTACAGAAAGAATTTGGTGAAGACGTGTTTCTTGAGGTGTTTAAAATCCCGCTTTTTTGGTTAAAACGGAGGTAAATTCTCCGAAGTGATGTTTCATTTTGTTTTTATAAATTGCTCTTTTTGAAATAATTACAGAATTCTGATAGACGAACCCTGTTTATGAAAATGTGAATAAGATGTTCTTTTTTTATAAATGAAATGCTTAATCATAAATGCTGTCATATCACAGATGCTGTCGACCTTTTCTATAAGACTCACTGCATTAAAGACTGAAGAAAAACATCAGTGTTTTTGGTTTGTTCTTCTTCAGGAACTTTGGAGAAACGAGCTGGAAATTAAAAAACACAAATTAAAAGTCCCAGCTGTAGTGGCAGAAAATTCTGCAATATAGAAATGATGAACAGTGAAGCACAAAATAAATTCTAAAGCAGAAATCTATAAAAGGTTTAAGTCCTATTAACATTCATAATCATATTGAATTGCCTTCATTAGAATATTTCAATTAGTGCACATTGTCTTTTAAACAAACATCAAATGAACCTTCAGCATCAAGTGTTTGAACTCCACCTTCGCCACCGCTGCATCCAAACCACTCCACTGTCCTCACCTTTCATTCACACTCATGGATTTGGGGAGATGTAACTGAAAAGTTCTTGAAGTTGATGTTGAAAGCAGGTAGGTCACTATGAGGTACTGAACACTGCTCCCTGGACTTCAATTTTCTTCTTGACATCTCCTACATGGTGGGTCTTGTTGGGTGTTTCGTGTTCCTGGTGTGCGGTGGTGTCAGTACTGACCAGGGATTGCCTAGTGTTTCTGGACTAGGCTTCATGATCTGAAGGTCATGGGTTTGAGTCCCAGACTAGGTTAACCTGAAGAATGTTCTAATCCAGAGTGACTTCTGTTTTTGAATTGCAGGGACAGTCTGGAGCAACCTGGGGTTAAGGGTCTTGCTCAAGAACCCACTGGTGGCAGAATTTGGATCAGGATTTACACCAGTTCTTGGGCTAGACTCCCAATGGTACAAGATTACAGTAAATCAGCTGTGAAGGTTCTGGTGGTTCTGATAGAAAAGTGTCAAAGCACACTGAGGTCCCACGTCCCAATTTAAGGGATTAAAAAGATCTGTCGTTGGTGTATAAACCGCAGCTCACCTTCAGGTCTTCTGGAGTGCTTTAGAGTTGTTGTAAGGATTGGTTGGTGTAGAACTCACACCCGAGCTACAACATCAAAACCTTCAAAGATCAAAGATCTTCTGACCATGTCGTTTCTCCAAACTTCTCCCCCCCCCCCTTCAGGTGCTCCAATTGAGGAGTCTCCACAGCAGATCATCTGGGTGAAGACACACCATCACCATCATCCTTTATTTAGAACATCCATCTAAAATAATTTTGCTGGAAAAACAACCAGAGCAGAGTTCTAAACTAGCTCGATTTTTCTATTTTTTAAATGAGATTGATCAAATCTAAACAGCACATAAAACACAAAATATGAAATTCAGAAATCATCGTCATTAAAAAAGGAATCACTTTCCAGTGTATTTAATTATTTATTGCTTCAAAATTCACCTTTTTTTAAAAACCCAAATAAGATTAAAATAATGGCACAGAAGTTTAAAAAAATAAAACATTTGTTTCAGCAAATTTCAATCCGCTTCATTACAAAAGCAGTTTCACAGTTTACATTTAAACACATTATTAGTGTTTTTAAAAGCCCAAATCACAACATTATATTCAAAGATCAGTGTACCAGGATGTGCTTTAAAAGAATTCCCATTTAAATAAACACTTATTAGGACTGAATCTCTGATCCTGTGTGGAAACACTGAGCACGTCTTAAAGAACAGAACGAGGAAATGAAAGGTCGTTATTCATCAGAGCAGAGATCGTTTGTTTAGTAACACAATTCAACACAAATATGCAAAAACAAACAAACAAACACACACAAACATTTCCATCAAGATGAACAATTTCCAGTTACTGTATTTAATAACTGGATGAAACTCCACAGAACTAAAGCGATAAAATGTGATTTAGTTTTAACCTGATCAAACAATTGTATTTTTATTATTTATTTTAAAAAAGTGTTTTTATTAACATTTATTTAATATTGTTTAATAACTTTCTGCAGAACCTGTGCAATTTTTAGGGGTGAAGATTCAGTGAAATTTAAATTTATTTTTGGCAGAAATGTGAGCAAAGACCGAGTTAAATAAAGAAACAAAAAATTTTAAAAACATTTTTTAGCTTTAGTTTAAATTTCAAAACAAATCTCTTACCAGGAATATCCTGGAGGGGTTTTTTGTTCTTTATCTCTTCACTATTTGTTTTAGCGACTGGTCATTTCCAGCAACTGTTTATGATATAATCCCTAAAAAGAAAGAAATCTTGAAAAATATTCCACCTATCTAAATGTTTTTGTTTATTTAGTTTAATTTGAGCTCATCAGTTTAAACATTATATTAAAAATATAAAAAAATTGAGATGAGTGTTGAGATGGATGTTATACAAGATTTAGTAAAAATTTTTTTTTTTTTATTTAAAAATATACATTTTGTAAACATACTTTTGAAAAACAAACCGTTTTGCAAAATAATTTCCTGCTCGGATGAGTTTTGTTAACATGAATAAATTTCGAGTGAAATTTTCTTTTTTTTGTTACTTTAATGACTTTGTTTTTTAAAGCTGATTTAATCTCTGAAAAACAGAATGAACGACCTTTATCTTTAATAACAAAATATACAACATTTTACAAAATAAAAGCTATGTTGTATTTAGAACCTGTTAAAATTTCAGCAGTTAGAACTCTGATTCAAAGCGGTGATTCAGAACCTTCTGCAAACTTTCCTGCGGTTTTGTGCGGTTGTTTGAATCAAAAGGATATTTGTTGAAGAATTCACTGAACTTCATGTCTCACGATGCAGGTCAGCAGCTCTGTTCCAGTAAAGCTCCAGGTCTCGGGTCGATCTTTTGGGACACGTGTCCTTCAGGAGGAGGGGGAGCTGGAGTTCTGTATCCTGTGCTAGTTCAGCGCCCGTTAAAAACAGGCCTCGTTTGGAAATGGAATGGCACTTGATTGGCTCGTTAGCTCATTCATGCAAGGCCTACTGGGTAAAAAAGGTTGTTTGACAAGCAGAGACCTTGCAGAGACACGTTTTAGGGTTTAATGTTACAAAAATGGAAAATTAAAAAATTGAAAGAAGGCAACACAGTGGTGCAGAGCGTAGCACTGTCCCCTCACAGCGAGAAGGTCCTGGGGTTTGATTTCCAAGTGGGACGGTCCCCATGTCTGTGTGCGTTTCTTCCAGGAGCTCCGGTTTCCTTCCACCAAAGATGATAAACTGTCCCCCTAGGTTTGAGTGTGTTTGTCTCCCCTTTGATGGACTGGTGACCTGTCCAGGTTGTGTCCCTGCCTTTTTTCCTGTGAGAGCTGGTGTAGACTCACAACCTTAATCAGGACAAGTGGCTCAGAAAATGAGTGAGTGAAACAAGCCGTCAATAAATGTTGAATGTTGAAATTTTCCTTTGAGGTGTCTCCACAGCAGATCTTCCTGTCCTCTTTCACACCATCCTCCTGCATGTCCTCCGTCACCACATCCATAGACCTCCTCTTGGACACGTCCAAACCAACACAGTCTCACTTTGTCTCCAAAACGTCCAACCCGAGCTGTCCCTCTAATATTCTCTTCCCTAATCGTTTTCCTCTTCATCCCTCCCGACCCAAATCTCAGCATCTTTAACCCTGACACCTCCGCCTCCTGTCTTTTCATCACTGTCTTCAACCCGCATAACATAGCTGCTGTATCACTACCGTCTACAGTGCCGTCAAATGGCACCATAGTTTTAAAATTAAAAACGTATTTTAGTAAAAAAGTCATGAGTTAAAATCAAGGTCGAAGTCCAATTCTCCCAGAAATCTCCCAGAAATTTAGCTGAAAAACTTTTATTGTGGTCTCTAAAGTTAATTCTAAAATCCATCCACAGTGCTGGTGCCACACACACACTTGTGCATCAGGAAGGTGTGTGTGTGTGTGTGTGTGTGTGTGTGTGTGTGTTTACAGTTTGGTAGCAGGCACATCTTGAGCAGCTGCACTCACAATCGATCCATTCACAGTTTCCTGTAAAAACAAACAAACAAACATGTAAAAATAAAAACAGAACTCTGTGCACTCTGGTCACATGACTGTATATAAGAGACACATTTACTGCATATTTAACCCAGAGGGAAACAAGATCAGACATAAAACTGACCAGCAGATCATCTAGTAATATTTATTTAATACATTTTAAGATACAACAAAATTAAAACAAAATTAAACAATCAAAAATTATTTTTAAAATCAATTATGTTAACTGAGTAAACAATAATCATTATTTCAAAAATCTGTTGTCAGTAAAGAATCCCTTTAAAAAAAAAAAAACAGCTAACACAATTTTATGGGGGTGTTGAAACTTTCACATTCGGCTGTACGTGGAAAATAAAGTCTTTATTACCACTAAAAAATCTTATTCAGTCTAATGAGAGACTGTATCACACACCTCTCTGTTCCTTCTGTTCCTCACCGTCGCCCTCTAAAGATCTAAACATCAAATAAACAAACGTTCCTCACCGTCGCCCTCTAAAGATCTAAACATCAAATAAAAAACAACGTTCCTCACCGGGTCACTCTAAAGGACTAAACATCAAATAAAACAAACGTTTCTCACCACGCCGCTTCTCTAAAGGACTAAACATCAACAAACAAACGTTTCACCGTCAGCCTCTAAAGGACTAAACATCAAATAAAACAAACGTTTCCTCACCGCCGCCTTCAGTTGACCAAACATCAAATAAAAAAACGCTCTCACCGTCGCTCTCTAAAGGTCTAAACATCAAATAAACAACGCCTCACCGTCGCCTCTAAAGGTCTAAACATCAAATAAACAAACGCTCTCACCGTCGCCTCTAAAGGTCTAAACATCAAATAAACAAACGTTTCACCGCCGCTCTCTAAAGGCCCAACATCCACAAACAACGCTCTCACCGTCGCCTCTAAAGGACTAAACATCAAATAAACAAACGTTTCCTCACCGCCGCCTCTAGCGCTGGTCTAAACATCAAATAAACAAACGCTCACCGCCATTTCTAAAGGACTAAACATCAAAATAAAACAAACGCTCTCACCGCTACTTCTCTAGCGACTAAACATCAAATAAACAAACGCTTCCACCGTCGCTTCTAAAGGACTAAACATCAAATAAACAAACGCTCTCACCGCTTCTAAAGGACTAACATCAAACAACGTTTCCTCACCGGGCCGCTTCTAAAGGACTACAACATCAACAAACAACGTTCCACCACGCCTCTAGTGCTGACTAAACATCAAATAAACAAACGCTCACCGTCACTCTCGTGTGTCTAAACATCAAATAAACAAACGCTCTCACCACGCTCTAAAAAGGACTAAACATCAAATAAACAAACGCTCACCGTCGCCTCTAAAGGACGCTAAACATCAAATAAACAAACGCTCACCACGCCTCTAAAGGACTAAACATCAATAAACAAACGCTCCTCACCGTCGCCTCTAAAGGACTAAACATCAAACAAACAAATGCTTCACCGTCTCTCTAAAGATCAAACATCAAATAAACAAACGTTTCACCGCCGCCTCTAAAGGACTAAACATCAAATAAACAAACGTTTCTCAACGCCGCCTCTAAAGCACCAACATCAACAAACAAACGTTCTCACCGTCGCCTCTAAAGGTCTAAAACATCAAATAAACAAACGCTCTCACCGTCGCCTCTAAAGGACTAAACATCAAATAAACAAACGCTTCCTCACCGCCGCTCTCTAAAGGACTAAACATCAGTCAAACAAACGCTCTCACCGTCGCTTCTCTAAAGGACTAAACATCAAACAAACAAACGCTCTCACCGTCAGCGACTAAACATCAAATAAACAAACGCTCTCACCAGCTACTTCTTAAAGACTAAACATCAAATAAACAAACGTTTCACCGCCGCTTCTAAAGGACTAAACATCAAATAAACAAACGTTCTCACCGCCGCCTCTAAAGGTCTAAACATCAAATAAACAAACGCTTCCTCACCGTCACTCTCTAAAGGACTAAACATCAAATAAACAACGTTTTCACTACGCTCTCTAAAGGACTAAACATCAAATAAACAAACGCTTCACCGCCGCCTCTAAAGGACTAAACATCAAATAAACAAACGCTCTCACCGTTTCGCTTTCTAAAGGTCTAAACATCAAATAAACAAACGTTTCCTCACCGGGTCGCCTCTAAAGGACTAAACATCAAATAAACAAACGTTCTCACCGTCGCCCTCTAAAGGACTAAACATCAAATAAACAAACGTTCCTCACCGTCGCTCTCTAAAGGACTAAACATCAACTAAACAAACGCTCCTCACCGCCATTTCAAAGGTCTAAACATCAAATAAACAAACGTTCTCACCGTCGCCTCTAAGCGACTAAAACATCAAATAAACAAACGCTCCTCACCGGCCGGGCCTCTTAAAGGACTAAACAAATAAACAAATCGCTCTCATCGCCGCTCTCTAAAGGTCTAAACATCAAATAAACAATGCTCTCACCGCCGCCTCTGGGGCGTCTAAACATCAAATAAACAAACGTTTCTCATCGTCGCCCTCTAAAGGTCTAAACATCAAATAAACAAACGTTCCTCACCATCGCCCTCTAAAGGTCTAATTATCAGGTAAATGTTACAGTTTCTGATTAGGCTGAAGTTTGTCTGACAGTTTAAGCAGTAATGATGTTAGTTTATACTGAAGACAAACGACAGCGGGGACAGCAGTGGTTACGCATTGCGAGATGGGAGATGCACGGAGGGACAATAATAAACAATAATGAATATAAAGCGGCCTTTTGTCAGTAAACCTCACTAATCCGCATCTACTATAAACTCAGATACAGGAGCCTGTAAAATAAACCTGCTCTTTAATTCTGCCCTAACGCTGTAGTTTTACAGGTCAGGTTCCACCTGCAGACTAATCACGTTTATTTCCTGAAGAGTTTGAAGCAAAAGCTTCACACGCCTTTAAAAGGTGGTCGGACTGGCAGTGGCAACAAAATAAGATCACATTTCACTAGAAGTGCTGCTTCTGGTCACTAAGTACAGCAAATCCCTCTGGGAGCCAAACCCCCTCCAAAATCTGAAATCACGCCCTGAGATTAACGGGCAGTAATGGAACGGAGAGAATCTGAGTGAAGGAATCCTTTGAGCAATTCAGATTTAAAACTAATTTAGCTGAATTTGGTTGATATCAGATTTAAATGATTTTTCACTTCATTAGAAAACAGAAAACAAATCAAGCATGCCTGTTCTTCATCTAACGTCAATCATGTTCCACTTACACACATTATAAGAGCTTTCACAGCATATCAGGAGTGTGTTGATTTAATACACAGGAGTGTGTCAATTAATCACAGGTGTGTTCGCTAATCGCAGGAGTGTTTAACGCAGGTGTGTGCTGGTTTAATGCAGGTGTGTGCTGGTTTAATGCAGTTGTGTGCTGGTTTAATGTAGGTGTGTGTTGGTTTAACGCAGGTGTGTGTCAAATAATCACAGGTGTGTTCACTAATCGCAGGTGTGTGCGTGTTGATTAATTGCAGGTGTGTGTTGATTTAACACAGGTGTGTGTCAGTTAATTGCAGGTGTGTTTGCTAATCACAGGAGTGTGTTGATTAACACAGGTGTATGTTGGTTTAACGCAGGTGTGCGTCAATTAATCACAGGTGTGTGTCAATTAATCGCAGGTGTGTGTGTGATCAGGTGTAAAGCAGTGGTACCTGTCCCAGTGCACAGCAGTGAAATCAGGCTGAGCAGTGATTATTGATCAAAGGTGAAGGAGGTTAATTGAGCCAGGGCGCCAGAATCCAGACACTCGCGAGTGCTTGGCTGCTGCCTGGGCACGTGGGTGGGGATGTGGGGTAGGGGATGGGGATGAGGGTGGGGAGGGGTAGGTGGGGATGTGTAGGTGGGGAGGGTGGGATGTGGGTGGATGTGGGGGTGGGGATGTGGGTGGGATGTGGGGCAGGGTGTGGGGATGTGGGGTAGGGTGGGGATGTGGGGTAGGGTGGGGATGTGGGGTAGGATGGGGATGTGGGGTAGGATGAAGATGTGGGGGGGGTGCGAGGGCAAAGTTACAGACATTGAACTTCACAAAAGAACAAAGAACGGACACGAAGCCTTGGCAAGAAAACCTTTTTTCCCCCCAAACAAAATGACCAATCCAATTTTGTATAGTTTATTTAACCAATCAGATTTGAGTTTCCTTTGAGCTTTTTAAAATCCTAAGTTGTTGGTCAGAAAGGGGTCAAGAGTTCCAG
The DNA here is from genome assembly GCA_017165825.1 of Hepsetus odoe. Taxonomy (NCBI): domain Eukaryota; kingdom Metazoa; phylum Chordata; class Actinopteri; order Characiformes; family Hepsetidae; genus Hepsetus; species Hepsetus odoe. The sequence goes on from CM029370.1 coordinate 2,304,867, forward strand.
CTCAGTCGCCCACATAGTGGCGCACACAGTCTCTCGCTCACTCTCTCTCACACACACACACACACACACACACACACACACACACACTCGTCTACCTCACCGGGTATTAGTTTATAGTCGTACATTAACATGATGCCGTTAACACAGTATAATATGATCTGTGTAACTGTGTGGAGGACTCACTGTGGTCTTGGCCAGCTGATTGGCTCTCTGCCGCCGTAGATCAGATCTGATCAGCCCTGAGAAAAGATCAGATGTGATGACTCAACACTGACTCAGAAACCTGGCTCCAGGACCCTGCTCCTTCTCCTGATACTCCTCTGGACATGTCCAAACCAACAGTCTCATTACTCTCATTTTGTTTCCAAACCGTCCAAACTGTGCTGCCCCTCAAATATACTGCGTCCTAATCCTGTCCATCCTCGTCCCTCCCGTACCAGTATAGCATAGCTGGTCTCACTACCAATACTCCCCGTCTCTCCTCTGCACATGTCCAAACCTACACAGTCTCGCTTCTCTGACTTTGTCTCCAAATCTGAGATCTCTGTAACAAGCTCATTCCTGTCCATCTTCGTCCTTCCCAGTGCTGGAAAGGCTAGAAACAGATCAAAGTGAGACCAATGGAAGTGGACAAAGAGACAGATGGACAGAAGAACTTACCTGTTATAATAGTACCAACCAGCAGGAAGGCACACAGGAAGAGGTTTCCAGCCAGTGTCCCAAAATTATCAATGATTTTTCCCTGAGAGATGGTGAAAATGATCCCAAACACCTGCAAAAACCACGTATCACACATGTGCGCACACACACAAAACACAAGAGATGCATTCCTGAAAACAAATCCTGAAGCAATCCCAGAAAATGACTCTGTCCTGTTGGCAAGAGCAGACAGTCTCCAGCAGGTGGCGCTTTAACACCTAGAAAAAAAATCAGGACTGGTGTAGACCGATGGGAAAAGGGAACAATTTCAATTTAAGAGACAAAAAACTGAAGGGTCTGAAAACTTTCGGTGTGTTTCAACTGTACTAGAGCTTTTGGACTGTGTGAGGGACCCTGTAAACCCTGGAGAACCTTAACACTCCACACAGGAAGAACCCAGACACTGACAGACACCTCGGACATCGGAGCTGAACTTTTTCTGAATCAGGTGATTTCTGAGTAAACCAAGGACGGCTGTGGAGACACACACACACACACACACACACACACACACACACACACCTGAGCAGAGCAGTTCAGCAGTCCGGAGGACGTTCCCTCAGACTCTGGATACGTCAACTCTACTGCGAACTCGAAGCCCAGAGGCAGATATCCGGTCATAAAGAACCTGGAACAGAACCACACACGTTTTGTCTTGACAAAAGAATTCCTTTTCATCATTAATTATAAAAAGTGGTTCAGTAACGTAAAAGTCCGTGTTCTTCACCCGAGTGCTCCAGCAGTGATGAAGACCACCCACAGGTGGCCCAGATTAAGCGTGAAGGCGTAAACCAACATCCCCACCAGAGACATCACGTACACCGCCAGGGTGGTCTGCCTGGAGGGGGGAGGAGTCACACACGTTAAAAACAAACAAACAAACAAACAAACAAACAACATCAATCGGAAAAATATCGAAGTAGCTCACAATTAAAAGTGAAAGTGACTGTCATTGTAAACAGTGAAGCAAACACATCCTCTGTGTTGAACACACACATACACACACCGTCCAGCAGGAGGCAGACATATCGAGCACCCGTGGAGCAGAAATGGGGACGGTACCTTGCTCAAGGGAACCTCAGGGTAACCTACTGGTCTGGGTTTCGAACAAACAATGGGAGCTAAACCGCCGAGATCGTATCAAAACAATCTGCTCAAACTGAATCCCACACAGCGCTGCAGACGGCCACGACCTTTTCTCTCTGAAGGGCTTTCTGGGAGTTAATCCAGCGGAACGAATCCCGTGTGGAGCGACAGACGCTCTGCCGGGACAGCCCGAAGGCTCGGGTTTCTTACTTGTAGGTTTTGGTTCTGTCCAGCCAGATGCCACAGATGAGCGAGCCGACCATCCCGGCGATCACGATGGTCAGGCCGATTCTCCCAGCATTCACCTCTTCGCCCTGAAAACAACACCGGCGGCACTTTCAGGAGGGAGGTGCAGTTTCCCTGTAACTCCCACTGATCAGCCCAAAACTCAGACACAAACAAACCGCAAAACCACGTATTAACCAAACCCGTTATTTATACAACATGAACATGATATAGTGTCAGTTTGAGGCTAATTTGGTTTTATGTGTGAAAGATCAAATTTCAGCTTTCACACAATTTAACACAGCGTGATAAGATTATTAATATCTATAAATACACTATTTATTGATTTATTGTTATTGGTTTATTGATCTATTTATCCAGAAAAATCAAACCAGAATTTCTAATAAAATTAACACATGTTTCAAAGAAAGATTCATATCCAGAATGTATTTCTGAAAAAATGACTAAAGCCAGAGTGAATTTCTAATTAGCTCAACATCCAGATGGACATTTTAATCCATTAATATCTGAGAAATCTCAGTCTTATTGATCTATTTGTCTCCGTTCTCATCTCTTTGTTTTATTTGCTACCGTTTGCTTTTAATTTGCAATTTTATTTATTCAAATCTATTAATTAATTAGTGAAAGTGAAAAGTGAAAGTGACTATTCTCGTCATTGCGAGGTCACAGCACACAGTGAACCACGACGAAATTGGACCTCTGCATTTAACCCATGCACACACCATGCAGCAGTGGGTAGCTATGAAAGTGCCGGGGAGCAGTGACTGGGACGGTACCTTGCTCAAGGGTACCTCAGGGCAACCTACTGGAAAAAGGTTTGAACCCACAGTCGATTCCGTGGCTGACAAAATTTTTTGGAAACTTTTCAAATAAAATTGTATTCAATAATTAGAAAAGATTCGGTTTTAAAGTTTAACAAAGTGTGATTATGTTATCTAATCTTGTGTTGTTGATCGTCTAATATAATCTGGTGCACAAACATTAAAAAGAAACAAACGTTGAAGAGTTTTGGTTTCAGTTGAAAGCAGAAACGGAAATATCTCCGGACCTGCCCGACAACATTTCTGAAAGTCCTGGTGAATCTTCACGGATTTACAGATTTCCTGGAGAGTCACAGTAGGATTGTAACTCAGTCCAGCAGCTGTCTCGTACAGAAATTTCATAAAAACCCAGTCCCAGTAAAGACGGCTGAAGTGGAAAGCACCTTTCAACCAGACACTGGCATCCGAGTCACATCGACCTCTCCACACAAAGATCAGAAAATTATTTAAAAATTATCGCAAAAATATCTGAGAAATATCAGCAAAAACATCACAAAAATGAATGTCTTAATGATCTATTTGTCTCTGTACCGCTTGTTTTTAATGTGTGATTTTTATTTATTTGAAATATTTCAGTCCAGCACTTTAATGAACGACTGACGTCTTTAAATGAGCTTTAGAAATAAAAGTTTACTCACTACGATGCAGTGTAACGTAGTTTAATGTAATCTAAAATTTTATCCGCTTTAATCTTGTCCCATAACAGTCCCCGTGTGTGAGACGCTGCCGAGAGGAACGATCAACACGGTCCTGCTCCGACTGACCTGGATGATGGGTTTTGGGGACTTACGGGATAGTGTTCGATGATCATTTGGTTCAGCAGCGTACCGACGGCGTAAAAACAGCCCACGTTCAGGCCTGAGGGACGACAGATGGGACCAGAAGACAGTCAGAGAGAGGGAGGGACAAGATTTTCAAAAATATACACAGAAAATGCTTTTCACCAACATGCTTGAAGTATTCAGCTACTGGACACACAGCCAGCCTGGAGGGGCTGTAACTCGATTTGTACGAGTATGTGTGTGTGTGTGTGTGTGTGTGAGGACGGTTTGAACGTTATAGTTTTCCTGTCTCAGTTCCTTGATGCTGCTTTTACATTTACATTTACAGCATTTACGCTCCAGAGCGACTTCAGGGTTCAGGGTCTTGCTCAGGGACCCAGTGGCGGTAGTGCTAGAGGTGGGATTCGAACCGGGTCCGGGTCTTGATCCAGAGGTCCGTAGGTAAGTACCCTACCACTAGACCACTGCCACCCTTTTGTCCTGATTAACGGTGTGTCCCAATGCAGGGCTAAGAAGGATGCGCCTGTTGGGCCCTCTGTTATCTGAATGAGAATGTGGATCAAATAAACATGAACCCGAAGTTAAAGAGCAACACAGCACGTTTATCGGGGGGGGTATTTACCATAGCTGATGATGAGGAGGACGAAGGATCTGTTTCGCAGGAGGCGGAGGATGGAGGTCGTGTAGGAGTAACTCTCAGCTGGAATCAGACGAGCTGCGGCCTGAGCCTGACTGGGGGGAATATCAGGCCTTTCCTGAAACACTGAGAGAGAGACAGAGAGAGAGAGAGAGAGAGAGAGAGAGAGAGAGAGAGAGAGGGTGAAAAGGACACAGCTGGATGATTTCGGGTCACCACAGCTCCACAGAGGTTTTATTTATTTTGTATTTTTAAGTTTTACATGCACGCATGCGCACACACGCACACACACACACACACACGCCACATCAAGAGCTTCAAACAAACGACCCTTTGAAGCCGAAAGCTCCAGAAACCCCTCGCAGACACGAGTGAAGGTCTGAGTTTAAGAGCGGAGTTTGGTTTTTTGGGGAATCTGTCTGTCTGTCCTGCGTGTTAGAAAGAGGAAGTGACTCGTCTTTCTGAGCACAGCAGCAAAAACGACAAAACGACAAAAACAACACGGCCTCCGGCATCCAGCAGCAGGCAGTATAAGAACAGAGCCCTCCCACCTCAATCAAGTTGGTTACCATGACGACTCAGGCCGACCCTAGTACGCAAATGAGCCTTTGATCAGTTAGCTTCTTATTTTAATAAATGGACACAAATCACAGCTCCGGCTGAGTCCATTTCCAGCTTGAAACGTTTAGATCACGACCATTACAGATTATTACAGACTGATGGAGGTGTGGTTACAGGGAGAGGTGTGGACGTGAGGAGGGGAGGAACGTGTGAAGGAACGCGGTCAGTCTCCAAACATGAACCACATTCAAAAGCCAGTTGTTCAAGGACAATGGTTTCTCATTCATGTGACTCGTCCAGAGAAAAGACTCGGCCGAGGAACGAAACTAAGCACTAGAGGAGGTGGGAAGAGAGGGAAACTGCTGACTAAGAGAGAGAGAGAGACCGAGAGAGAGAGACAGAGTGAAAGGGACAGTCAGAGAGAGACAGAGAGAGACAGAGAGAGAGAGACAGAGAGGGTGAAAGGGACAGTCAGAAAGAGAGAGAAACAAAAAGACAGAAAGAGAGAGACAGAGAGAGACAGAAACAGAAAGAGAGAGAGAGTGAAAGGGACAGAAACATTTGTTCCTGTTTCTTTCATTTTATCAGACTGACAGGAAACATCATTTAACACCAAGAAGGAGATTCACTACAGAAGGAGTTAGGGGATGAAGACTTTTGCACATTGCTGTATATAAAATAAATATTGATTAATATAACAACACTGGTGATACACATCAGAGAGGGAATCCTAGGGAAGAGTACATTAGAAAATGGACAGATCAGTAAACAAGCTTCCTGCTTACAGATGACCACCAGGATGAAGAGGAAGGTGGCCACGCCCGCTGTGATGTAGAACATTACTCGGATATGACTGGCCAGCTCGTCCATGTCCTCAACATTTGGGACCAGGATGGGTGGGACCAGGAACCCAATGGCGATCCCAAGCTGTGGGAGAAAAACAAGGAAAAGAGAAAGAAAGTTAAAAATGGAGATGGACGCTGGACCACCCCCACATTTTCCTGCCTGTCCTGGGGATCGAAACCCCCTGGCTGCCTCGTCTCCAGCAATCACCTGCTGAATTTAAATGACCTTCGTTCTGATTGGCTGCCCTTTAGCCCTCCTTATTGGGAGGGACACAACTTTCTGTTCTTAAAAATGATGAGATGAATGATGAATGAACGCTCCTTATAACTTCAGTGTGAATGGGCGTGGCTTAAGTGTTGTTTCTTGTAGCAACATCACAAAAGTGAGAATGTTAAAAATGTTCATTTTAAATTCTAAAAGTGAGAGAAATCCATGGTACACTCCAAGAATGAACTGAGGAATCACAACTGATGAATCACCTGAAGTGCGAACCAGACACACCTGGTTGCCCAGGACCCTGACGGAACAGGCGGTGGACACCTCGCCTTCTCCGAACCACAAAGACGCGAGACGAGGTGGAACGCCAAGGATAAACACCATGCCGATTGAACACACAAACTGCCCGAAGAAGGTGACGGGGAACAGGTCCGGTTCCACCGCACCCAGTCTGACCCAGGCGCCCACGCAGTTGAACGCGGCGCCGATCAGCATGGCCTCCCTGACCCCACGGGCGTCCATCAGCCACATGCCCGGCTCGATCAGCGGCACGTACATTAGCATGTAGACCATGGAGAGCCAGTCGATGGCCAGGGCGCCCACACCGTAGAAGCGCATGAAGATGTTGCTGATGATGCCATACTGCAGCCACATGGTGGCATTGCTGCATGAGCAGAAGCTGAAGAGAAGCAGCATGATCCAGCGCCGGCCGTACAGCCTGGTTTCGGACCTGGAAGCGTCCAGCTCCATGGGGACGCCAGATTGAGGCATGTCGCTACAGCAACGTGGACCCTCATGCCTATCAGAAAGCCCAGAGCAGATACGATCTCGAGCCACTAGGTCATGACTTGGAAGCATGGCGAACGTCCAAGGAGCAGTAATAAAATCCAACGTGGATGGACGTCCCTCTCAGGATCGCCAAACCAGCTGAGCCAAACCAGGGTGCTGCTGCTCGAGCTCTCTATTTATAGCTCCAAACACGGTCACTTGACTCTTTCCAGAAAAGACCCACCTCCTCCAAAGACAGAAGACCCTCAGTGCTGCTGAAGTGCATCTCCAGACGTCACGTCTAATGAGAACCTGCATTAAGATGCTCACTGGATACTCGCGTCTTTACGAACAGATTTTAAATTCTATTACTTACAAAGTCCTTAATGGCTTTTACCCATCTTACATCACTGATCTTCTAACGGTATGTTCTCCTCTCAGGACGTTTAGGTCTTCCACTTTTAATATTTCTTATTTTTCATTCACTTCACCTGTACTTTCCTCTTCCTATTTCTAACATTTCCTTTCTTGGTGTTACCTTTCTTTATGCAATCTTCTCATCATTTATTCAATTTTTCAGTTTTCAATTCAATGCTCTGATTGCTTCTTTGCCTCATTTTCCTGGATTTTATTCGTAATATTAAGCACTTTAGGCTGTAGTTTGTTGAATGAAAACAACAACAATAATAATACTACTACTAATAATAAGTAGTATAATTAATATTAATATTATTCGTTCACCCATTCTGCTACCTTGCAGTTTTTAAATGTATTTTATAATAATACAATATATTTTGACACCTAAATGCCAACTGTCTGTCCAAAACCCTTTGGACGACTCTTAAGCATAAGGTCCAAGTGTCTATGGGCTAGTGGGGTATACAAGCCCCCAGAACTGGGCGGAGGAGACTTCTGAGGTGATGGAGCTCCTTCCAGCTTCTTTAGGACAAGTGTGCAGTGATGTCTGTTGACCTGCAGCCAGAGGCGCCCTGCTAGAGCAGCCCAGTAGATGGATGGTGGGACAAACAAAATGTGAGAGACAGCCAGAGTTCTCCAATAAACTGGACACATGGGAACGTTCAACACATGTTCTCCAGTTCTGCTCCCCAGCCGTGTACGAAAACATCCAAATGAAAAACCCAAGGTCACATCAATAATGGGGTCTCAGTCCAGCCGGGCCAGGTGCTTAAAACTGATCGTAAACACACTCGAATAGGTCAATACTTCCCCTGTTTCTACTGGAAACGAAACTCAGATGCTCTGTGGTGATCAAAAAAATCTGAAATGAAACCTAAAAAAAAAAAAACCTGACAATTTGGTGGAACAGTGTCTTCGGTTGTTCTAAACATCAAAACACGTTCAGAAAAAGAGGAAAAAGATTAATTTTCCAGTTGAACTCTAGTACTAAGTAAACTAAACTAAACTGCACACAAACGATCTGCCGGTTCTCAAGCTTGTAAAAGTGGTTCTAAGTTGTGTGTGGAGTAAATATAAACATGTGTGATTGACAGTTGGTGAGGTATCTAGAACCTCTTAAAAGACTAGCGTGTCTTCCTCCTTCACGAAACTCTTGCCACCCTGAACGCTAACGATTGATACATCTTCCTAGTGATGCTGGTAGCACTTCATTCCAGCATCTGAAGGCCCGACCAATAGGAGCGCTCGCTCAGATACTGCAGAGAGAATCGGTCTAATTGGATCACTCGTTTTAAGGATTTAATTTCGGCGAGATTTAACAAAGAATCGCAGGATAAACATTTTATGTAACGATTAGTTACCAAAAATCCCAAGCACCTCCATGAGGTTCTCCAATTTTGGTGTAAACGCAGTGTGATAACATGACGCAACATGGGACCGTCTTATATCTTTTCTTCTTTCTGTTCCAATCACGAGGAATCACGTGCTTCCTCATTCCTCAGGGCTGGACGACACCGCAGTAATAAATATCACGATAAACATTTTTCCTTTTCAGCGAAGATTAATAATTAGATAAACAGACTTTCAATTTCATCATCATTGTACACACTAAATCCAGTTAAATAAGTGAAAAACACACATTATCCAGCAGGGGGGAGACATATTCAGCACCTGGGGAGCAGCAATGGTGACAGTACCTTGTTCAACTGAACCTCAGGATAACCTACTGGTCTGGGTTTCAAACCTTCTGATCATGGGACCTCGTCCCTTAACACTAGACTATCCCATTTTCCTGGACCTCTCAGCAACCTTCGACACCGTGAACCACCAGATCCTCCTGACCACTCTCTCCAACCTGGGGATTGCTAGTACAGCCAGGCAGTGGTTCTCCTCCTACCTACAGGACCGGCAGTACCAAGTGTCATGGCAGGGTCATCAGTCCGCACCATAACAACTTAACACCTGGTGTTCCCCAAGGGTCTGTCCTTGGTCCTCTTCTGTTCTCTCTATATACTGGCTCTCTAGGGTAGGTCATAGTCTCTCATGGCTTCTCCTGTAATTCTTATGCAGACCACACTCAACTAATCCTCTATTTTCCCTCCTATGATCAACAGGTCTCTAACTGCTTGGCTGACATCTTTGCATGGATGACATCTCATCACCTCAAGCTCACTCCTAACAAGACTGTAACTCTCTTCTGGCAGGTCTTCCATTGAAGGCAACAAGACCACTACAACTGATTCAGACATCGCTGCAAGACTCGTCTTCAACTACCCAAGTTCTCTTCTTCCACTCCTCTGCTGCGGGACCTACACTGGCTCCCCGTGACTGCTCGTATCAGGTTAAATTCTTTAACTCTTGCTTACAAGGCCATCAACAGTCCTGCATCCTCATACTGCTCTTTTCAAACAACGTGTCTCTTCTCGTCCTCTCAAGCACTGCTCGCCATGAAACTCCTCTATTGAAGAGAAGAGGAAGAAACACATCGAGGCTCTTCTCAGTCCTGGCTCCTCAGTGGTGGAACGATCTCCCCCTGATGGTCAGAACTGCTGAATCCCTTGCTGTCTTCCAACGTCGATTAAAACCCACCTGTTCAAGGAATTTCTCAGAGAATAATCTTCCCACAAAAAACACAACACAGCACTTTCTCCTGTTCTAGTCACAGGGTTACTAAATTTGTTACTTGGTTGTAATAGTTCATCAGCAGTAGCTGATCTGAGCTGCTTACTAATATGACCATCAAAAGTGGAAACGAAGCACTGCTGTAGGTCGCTCTGGATAAGAGCGTCTGCTAAATGCTGTAAATGTAACAACAGCGAAGAAGTGTTATGCGTTCCAGGAAAAACATCTCATCGCTTCTAGAGTAACCAGTTCCACACAGTTTGCTTTTCTAATGAACGCTGAAGGAGTGCTTTCCTCGTTTACCCTGTTAAATATCTACTCGTGTTGACAAACTTTAACATGCTGACTGTGTTTAGGACAGATTTCCAGCCGCACAGCTCTGCACCAAATGAAAATGACTGAAAGAACCACAGAAGAACATCAGTGTGATACAGCAGGATACATTTAAAACACAACCATTTTAGAAGAATACAGGTCTTTTCACACATCAACTTCCTCTCATTTTCAGTCCAGTCTCTGTACCTGAGCAGTTCTCCAGATCTTCCTGAAGGACAGTGTTTTTATCTCTCATTTTCAGTCCAGTCTCTGTACCTGAGCTGTTTCAGAAGCTGTGTGAGATCATCTCCACAGAGAAGGGAGAACTAAAGGTGTATGGCTTCTAAAGATCATCTTTGGAAAGTCTTTCAAGAAGCCTGGAGAAGTGTTCCCGACTTAAAGAAAGCAGTCGAGGCTTTGGTGGTGGTAGTCAATCTTGACTTTAAAGCTGGTTAGAATAAAACTCTCTTTGCGTTTAGACTGGAGTTACATGTTTCTGTCCTGATAAAAGCCAATAAACACATCCTGTTTATTTAACATGCATAAGGGGCAGCCATCTCTAGCACCTGGGGAGCAGTAATGGGGATGGTACCCTGCTCAAGGGTAACTCAGGCCAACCCACTGGTCCGGGATTCAAACGTACGATCCTGATGCCTCGTCACTAGACCACCACTGTTCCAAAGGCAGTAGTTCCAATGAAAATGATATTTTGCCATTTTCTCAGCTTCCAATCAGTCCTGGTTGACGTGGATGGACGTCTTCTGGAACCTGAGCTCAGTACATGATCAGCGACTCTAAATCTGGGTGTCGTGACTCGTTACTAAAAAGGTAACGAGGGTTATTCTGGTGCATTTTTAAGAACGTTGTGTTCAGAAATCCCCACCGCGTGGGAATCGGCTCACTTTCCAAGCGTATAAATATTATGCGAGTATGAGCTCAGTGCCAACACGGATTAGCAGGAAAATCAGCTTTTCTGCCCAATTAGTGTCACTCAGCTGATCGAGGAACCCGAAGGCTTCAATCAGAGACACTGAGCTGAAAAAAAGCTGATCAACAAGAGTAACACGGGAGGAAATAGAAGGAAAATGTCAAATACGCCCCACGAATCAGTGACTGTCCAATCATTTTAAATTTGTTGGATTAAAAACTCCAGGAGCTGTGATTGGGCCAAACACTGATTAGTCAGAGGCTCATTTGCATATTACTGATTTGCAGGGGTTAAAAATGGTGCGTTCGACTCTCTTGTTGTGAAGTTTGTGACCATTTTATCAGCTAAATGCCGAAGGAGGATGTTTTACACAACTGAGTGTTCGTTGTAAAAGTGATGAAGTACAGCAACACGTTATCAGCTTCAGAAATGTGGGGTGGAGATAAAAAGGTGAAATGTGGGAGGAAATGGAGTAGAAATGAGCAGAAAAGCTCCTCAAGGTTTTTTTTTTTAGGTCTTTAAGATCTCCCACAGTAGGCACTTAAACAGGCACATGTTTTTTAAATGAAATAAAAACTGATCTCGTTCCGTGAATCCTGGAAAGTTCAAACCACAAACGTGTGTCTCTCCATGTTATCATCTCAGTGCCAACGTGAGATCATTTTCTGTCTTTAAGCTTGGACATTTCCAGCTTATCTCCCATCGTGGACTCATCGAAGAGATGATTGCTTTAATTAATCTGTCAGGTTTGATAAAGGAATACTTAGTGGTAATGTTTAACCCGCTGGCCAGAAGCCCGGTCAATATCTTTACGGGCCATTGCTTCGAGATGCGCCCTAGTGTTTAGGCCCCAGGATCGGAAGGTTGTGGGTTTGAATCCCAGACCAGTTGGTTGCCCTGAGGTTTCCTTAATCAAGGTACCGTCCCCATCACTGCTCCCCAGGTGCTGGATATGTCTGCCCCGTTCTGGAGGGTGTGTGTGTGGGTTAAATATGGAGGACTTGTTTGGTTGTGGTTCATTGTGTGTCTTTCATCAGCAGTGAGTTTTGGGGAATAAAAACTAAAAGTAAGTCTTAAGTTTTGAGTTGATCAGCGGTTCGGTAATGGATGAAGGTGAGTTGGACCTTCAGTACCACCCTGTGTCTAAAATTAAACTGTGTGTAGTCTGGCGACGCCCAACCTGTGGACGCCCTCCAGGCTGCAGGGACGGCTGTACGGGACTCACCTGATTGCCGAAAACCCCAATGGAGCAGGCGGTGGACACCTCCCCGGCGCCGAACCACACGGACGCGATGCGGGAGGGCATCCCCAGGATGAACACCTGGGCCACCGAACAGGTGAACTGCCCCAAGAACGTGACAGGGAACAGGTCCGGCCTGGCGCTGGCTACCTTGACCCACGTCCCGGCACAGTTGAGCGCGGTGGCCACCAGGGCGATGACCCTTAGCCCCTTCTTGTCCAGGAGCCACGTGACGGGGAAGATGAGGGGGATGTAGGTCAGCATGTAGATCATGGACATCCAGTCGATGGTGAAGGACGTCACGTCATAGAATCTCATGAAGATGTTGTTGATGATGCCATACTGGATCCACTGGTAGGCGTTGCAGAGCGAATAGGAGCTGAACAGACACACTATCAGCCACCTTCTCCTGTACAGGTGAGTGGTGGCCTCCACCTGCACAGGTGCGCTGTGCCCCGGGTCAACCTGGTGGTCATTTGGTAGGGGGGTCTTTAAATGATCAGCCACAGAATAACTCTTGTCACTCACCTCTCCAGAGCCCAACCTGTCCCCCATGCTCATCAGAACCAACAGAACCGAGGAGACCAACACTTCAGTCTCAGGAACCCAAATCAAGCCCTCATTCAAATTTTAACAAACTTCTCACTTTTGGGACTTAAACTCGTTCCCTTGCTGAGAAATTGGGACAAGCCCCACAAAGTCCCCCTGCTAAACAAAGTCAGGTATGAAATAGTGACTAAAAGAGAGCAGAAAACGAACATTCAAGCTCAACTTCTTCCTTTCTCATACAAAGTCCTCGGGTCAGTAGTTCCTCTCGAATCTGTCCGGACGAATCTGAACTTCAGCCGTGGATCCGCAGTCTGTCATTCCACACGCCTGGGCGGGGCTTACGAGCAAGAAACTGTCAATCAACGCGTATCCACCAATCACGTCAGAGCTTCAACGTCCTTCTCGTGGTGAAAAGTTTTAATTTAATTTTTTTTTATGCTAATGTCATTTTGAAGCAACACTTAAAGCATACTCAGAGAGAATATCGATTATAACTCATTAAAAAAATATTTATTGTTTTAATTCTACGAAAGCCCGGCGCAGGAAGTCTCCGCAAGCCACGCCCACAAAGGGAAAGGTCGGTTCCGCTGTCGTGAATTCTTCCCTTCCTCCCTTCCTCCCTTCCCTCGATCTTTTTAATCGAACCATTTTTCTGTTTTGTTTGTTTAAATTTTTTTTTAAATTATCGATGGTTTTAACAACGTAATTTTTTCAATCATTGTTTATCTTATTTTTTAAATGTTCTAACATTTCTAACACTTTTATTCATCTTTTTACATTATCTCATATCTTTAATTGTTTTTATTTATTTATTTATTATTTTCTTTTACACATTTCTAATATTTTAAAGTTGTTTTCTATATGTAATCAATTATTGACTTGATTACATATATATTTGATTTATCTAACATTTCTGTATTCACAATTATGTTTAGGCACAAGTGTTATTGTGTTGTGTAGCATATAGTGTAAATTAATCTATATTTGTGAGATATATGTGATATATTTATTTTATAGAATGATATGTACATTTCTCTACTGTGCTGTTTTCTACTGCCAACACTCATCATTTCCTTTCTTGCTTTCTTTTTTGCAAATACTATGTTTGATTTTTAATCATTGATTGTCGTTAACGTAATCTCACTGCACTTGTGCAACAATAATAAAATAATTCTGTTATATTTTATTCAAGCTCATTATTATGATATATGTCTTGACATGTCCCCCCAGAATATTCAAATAAGCTCACAATATCCCCCATTTTCCATGGTGCTGATTCTAATGTATTATACGTATCTCCATGTCTTGGGCCCATTCCCTACATTTTAAATGTATTTTATCTCCTTATAGCGCCTTCTTTCGATAATTCAGCAATATTCTGGAACTAATGTTTGAGTCCTGTAGTTCTGAGAGTCTTCACTGAGGGAGAATCCACCAACCAGTTAGGGAAGGATGCAAAACAGGTTCATTAGGAATGAAACAGAAGTGCCTCACGAACAAATGAAATGCACAGAAAGAGCGACGGGTTTGTAAAAGTTGTTCTGCAGCCTAAACAACTGCACTGCAGCACCTACTGGATCAGGCTGATCTGGGATCAGCAGCACCACAGTTCATACTGATCTGGGATCAGCAGGGCAACAGTTCATACTGATATGGGATCGGCAGGGCTGCTGCTCAGACTGGTCTGGGATCCGATTCATCCATATTTAGGCCTGATTCATCCAGAGCGACTTTCATTTCCTAACTACAGTGACAATCCCCCTGGAGAGACTTGGGTTTAGGACTTTGATCAGGAACCCAGTGGTGGTAGTGCTGGAGGTGGGAATCAAACTCCCTGAACAACTTCACACTTTTAGCTTTCTTTAGCAAGCTAGTTAGCTAGCCGCTATGTAGGCTGTAGGCTAAACAACAACAGTGGCTCAAAGGAATACAAACCCCCTGAAAACGATCTCAAACCTCACATTAGAACACTAGTGGATTAACTAAAGTGAGGATTTAATCAAGGATAATGATAAAACCTTCTTCATTCTGCCTTAAATAAATTTAGCAAACACATTCTGGTGCTTCACCATTTAAGATTCAACAGACTGTTTAAGAAGCAGCTTCAGCCTTTTCAAAAAGTTAGATTTTATTAAGAAAGACATTTTATGAGGAAGACCATGTGTAAAATGCGCTTTATTTATGTTTATTATTTATTTATTTTTACTATTTATGATGGTAAAAACACCCTGTTCATACAACACAATAGGGCCCAAATTAACATAAAACCATATAATATTGATAGTTTTATTTATTTTTGTCATTACTAAAAAAAAAAAAAAAAAAATCTTGAACGTATTTAATAGATATGAACATTATTCATTTTAAAAACAATTCGTGTTTGGGGACTTTTATTATATATTGCATGGAGACTCCACCGGGCTTTTATTGGAGTGGGACGCTGCTATAGGGAACGCGGGGCCTTCGTGCATTGTGACGTCATAAACGCGCGAGTTTTCAATGTGTAAAATTCTCTCTCTCTCTCTCTCTCTCTCTCTCTCACACACACACACTTTATTATTATTGTTTTTATTCTAGTTGGCGCTATTTCTGTTTCTATCATGATCAATAATAATAATAATAATAATAATAATAATAATAATAATAATAACCATCATCATCATCATCATCATTTTTGCTGGGGTTTGTATACTCTCTCTCTCTCTCTCTCTCTCTCTCTCTCTCTCTCTCGCTCGCCCACTCACTCGCTCGCCCACCCCAGGGGGTATAAATTCTGGAACCTCAGGGAGCTTCTGTCATTCTATGGGAGACTGTCGGAGAGTCAGGGTCCCACTAGAAAGTAGAGAGAGAACTCCAGCTGAGAACTCACTCAAAAATCTCACGCAGAGAACTCGAAGAGAACTCGAATAGAGAACTTGAAGAGAACTCATACAGAGAACTCAACAAAAAGAACTCTACACCAGCGACCTTCATCCTAAAGGTACATCCTATCCTAAAGGGCAGTTTTTGTTCTTTGAGGGTTCTTTTAATAAAAGTGTTGGTCATACACAGAACACAGCTCACAGAACCATCAGAACACATTAACATTGTTCAGAGAACAGTTCTTTTTTCATTCTACTTTATTACGTTATTAAGTTTTATTATTGTTAGTGAATATTTACTGTATTTCCCTCAGGTCTTAGACATGTCACAATCTGACATCACGGTGGACGTGGAGACATTTGTCCCGTCAATTTCTGCGGCGGCTCTCCACCACTGCATCCAGTCCGTCCTCCTGAAGGTCCAGGAGACATCCACAGGGGTCCACGGGTCCCTGGAGGTCACAGAGGACCTGGTTCAGGAGGTGACAGACATGGTGGTGGACACATTGTCACCTTTCAAGGCCGTCATAATAGAAGATGGACAACATGCTATCCAGCAGCTTCACATCTTCATCATTGAAGATGTTTATGAAAGGCTCCTCCAGAGGTTTGGTTCCCAGGGGAATCTGATCGATGCCATCAGATCCCGGAGCAAAGTCCTGCCCGGGTCAGTGGCAGTCTGTCTGGTCAAGGCGGTTCAGGACTTAGACACTGAAAGCCTGTGCTGTCCTGTGTCCAGTCATTCTGGTTCCCCTGACAGCGCTCTTGAGGGACCGTCATGCTCCTTCGAGGACAGACACATGTTTCCGCACACGGTCAGTGACATCCTGTGCGCCGTTGCCGAGGACCACCAAGGCCTTGCAGCTTTGCTGGCAATGCGGCTCGTATCAACATCGACACTGGAGCAGCCTGGCAGCGACGGAGGGAGCGTGCCACAATGGGCCGATCTCATCGTTCGACTCCATGATGAGATGCCCAACAGAATCTGCCTGATGAACTTCGACACTTTTTTGACCCTTCTGTTCGATCAACTGCTGAATGAGTTTGGGGAAGAGGGCGTACTGCAGGTTGCCTTAAACCCTCTGAACCCCTTCTTTGATGAAGCAGTGGTGAACATTCTGAGGGCACTTGAGGAGGAAGCTTCATCTTCTCCAGAGCTAGTCGAAGGAAAGAAGCGCAAGGGCTTCTTCTCCCGTCTGAGGCATCCGAAATTCAGGACCATTTTCCAAAAGGTAAGAGATTTTGTTTCAAAGGCAATCATATCAGTGTGATGTTGAAGAACCTGTGTTATATCGTCTTCATTATTAGCAGGAACACCGTGAATTGTGGCTTCAACGAGGTTGCTAATGTTCTCGTTTCTCGTTACAGAGATCCAGGAAGTCCATAAATCTGAACACGGACCCGGGGGCTTCGCCGAGTTCCAGCACTGGTGGAAGTCCTTCCAGCAGCACCTCTTCAAGGCGTCAGCGACCAAGGAGATGTTGCTTCTTGTCCTGGATTCAGTCCATCTCTGTGTTTTTTTCAAACCTTTTTCGTTGATGTTTTGGCATTGCCCCTTCCTCCATCTCTGAACGATTTCCGAGCTTCTGCTTTGAGAACCGCTGAACCACAGGAAGTTTGGGCGAGTGCTCGAAGCAAGAACTGGATGAAAGTTCCCAAATGTCCTCCGAAGAGCAGAATGAACAACTTCTGGTTCTGAGGAGCCTGAAGGTCTGAAGGTTAGTGCTCATGGATTCAGATTCTGCCTTCAATCGGATTTGGGGTTTTGCTCCAATCCCGAACAAGCGCGAGAACTTCAGAGCACAATCTTCAGGCCGAACCATCTTCAGGGGCCTTTGCCACTTTTTGTTTGTACCCTTCCCTGCTTTTCTTTCTTTTATTTCTCCCTTTTCATTTCCTTCACTTTCCTCAAGTTGTTTTTACTTTGCTTTTAATTGTTTGCAATAAATTCATAAAATAAATTTGCTCAACTGTCAGATGTTCTCCTTAATCCTCTTTGTTCTTACAGCGGCTGTGATTACCTGAGAAGTAGCTGGTTATACTGGTACTGGTACTGGTACTGGTACCTCATGTTGCCGGTGTGCACATGTGATTATTGTTATTTTATTCAACTTTGAACCACTGCTAATGTTGATTTACACCCTGTATACAAACAATATATACACACACAATACACACACTATATAAACACAGTACACACACTATATAAACACACAATATACACACTATAAACACACAGTACACACACTATA
>CM029370.1:2323212-2371036 GCA_017165825.1 Hepsetus odoe
GAGATGATGACCAGCAGGTTTCCACACACCGTCAGGAGGACGACAGCAGCTCCACACACACACAGTAAGACATAGACAGGAGACACAGATCTGTCGGGACAGGAGAACTGCAGACAGCGATCCGTTTGGTTGAACTCGGTGAGATTCATGAGTTCAGTAGGTGGGCGGAGATGATCCTGACTGGCAGTGATGTTGCTGGGAGCCCTCCAGGGTTGAGCTCATGGAATCACTGATGTTTATAGTGAAGGTGAAAGAGCCCACACCCACCCGGTACATATGATAATGACTTTAATGGGAGGGGAAGAGAAAAGGAAGGGAAGAAGTGCTCCTTAAGGCAGAGCATGAGGCCCAATTTAATTTTCTCAGATCCGGATCATAGTTTGTAGCGTTTGAAAATCTTATAACATAGAAATAATATTAATAATATAATAATATAATATTGATTCACAGAGCATCTTTATTTAATTAATGTAAATAAATGTCAGAGGAGAAAACAAAAGTTTTGATTGTCCCAGTCATTCCTCTTGTTATTGTCCAGGTCCTTGTCCCTTTGTTTATGTTCCAGTTTGGTCCTGTGATTATGGCCCAGTCCAGTCCCATGTTCACTCTCCGCAATAGCAGGGAAGGCCCCAGACCCCTCCTGGTGCACAGTGGTACGCCCAGTCATAAGTCTAGTGTCTTATTGAGCCCCACTGAATGAATAGTTCTCTAAGGCTGTTCAGTCCCATCCTGTCCTCCTTCTTCTTTCAGCTGTTCCCCTTTATGGGTCGCCACAGCGGCGTATCCGTGAGAGGCGAGAGTCATATCTTTAGTCGATCCATGTCGATCTGGTTTGTTTTCATGGAACCAATGTAGCGGAACAGACGGGCTGCGTCCCAAACAGCATACATCTCTACTTTCCACACTAAATCACTGAGTAACCCAATCTGGTTTGGTGGTTATGTTTCACTACAGAGCATTAGTGAAAGTGATTAATAACTTTCATAGTTGTGAGAATAGTGATAATAACATTATCACTTTTTACCTTTTTACATTATCACTTTTTTATTTAAGTGATAATAACATTATCACTTTTTACCACTATCACTTTTGTTATTATCACTTTTATCATAGTTGTGATAAAAGTGATAATAACATTAATAACTTTCTTAACCAGTTGTAGCTTAAATCTGAGGAAATAATGACCCTTTGTTTATTAAAGAACCTGATTCTTAGAAACATTTCTAACAAATGTTTAAATTTCATTGCATCCTTGAAGACCACACTGACAGGTAATATTGAAACAATTTGTGTTTTTACTTTAGAAATGCCAAATTTGGTCAAAAATAAGCATTCATTTTAAAGGTTCCATCTTAACAACATTTATCAGGGTGCTTGTGGTCTAGTGGTGGTACCTGTCTATGGACCAATGGCTCAAGAGGTCCCAGGTTCGAATCCCACCTCCAGCACTACCACCACTGGGTCCCTGAGCAAGACCCTGAACCCTCCAGGGGGGACTGTCCCTGTAATCAGGACATGGAAGTCTCTGGATAAGAGCGTCTGCTAAATGCTGTAAATGTAAATGTATCAAGGATTGATTGATTGATTGATCCTACATGCAGCACATGCATCAGTGCAGAATCACTTCAGAATCACTGAATTATTGAAACATTTTGTGTGAATTTATCTTAGAAAATGGCAAAATTCTACCAAAAGGAACATTCACTGTTAAATGTTCTCCATAAAACCAGGATTTAAACTATAAAAATGCAATTCGAGACCATCTGGAGGATCGATGTCCTACATGCAGGTAAATTCACCAGGCGATGGTTATGACTCGTTTGGTCCGTTAAAGAACCTGCATCAGTGACGAATCTGTTTTTAATATCTGAAGTGTTAAAACCAGTTTAACACACTTCCTAAACCAGGGGTAAAACAGAGCATAGATCACCGGATTGATGGTGGAATTCAAATAAACCAGGATCAGCACTTTTTGAAAGGATTCTTGTTCTAGTCCAATTACGTTCCCTAAAACAGTGTAAATAAAATAGGGAAATAAACAGGCCAGGAACACCGAGACTAAGACGCCCAGCACTTTGGCTGCTTTCCTCTCGGATTTGATGGAATCTGTCGTCTTCTTTGAGCTCCTGGTTTGAGCGTTAAGGTCTCTGATGGCGGTGGCGTGTTTTCTGGCGATGATAAAAACCAGAGAATACAGCAGGATTATCAGAGCACACGGGAAAACGAAGGTCACCAACAGATCGACCAGAGACCAGAGCTCGTCCAGCAGTAAGAAACAGACTCCGGGACACATTAACACATTTCTGAAGTGTCCATTAAAGAACTGAAGAGCAACATTATATATCAGCAGTGCCATCCAGACACATAATATCACACTGCACATGGTGCTCACAGAGACCTGAGTGTAGAGAAACGGGTTCGAAAGGGCAAAATACCGATCCACGGCGATCAGAGCCACGCTATATATCGATGCACTTGTGAGAAAATACGAGGTCAATATAAAACCCATACAGAATCCTCCGTTAAAAATCCAACACGATTCAATCATCCATAACAGCGTTATTGGGATAACATGGACTCCCACCAGGAGGTCAGAAACAGCCAGAGAGAGGATCAGCATGTTGGTCGGAGTGTGGAGCTGCTTGAAGTGACAGATGGAGATGATGATGAGAAGGTTTCCACAAACTGTCAGCAGAACAACAGCAGCTGCAGGAACGTACAGGAACACGTAGACAGGAGACACAGATCTGTCGGGACAGGAGGACCTGAGGCATTGATCAGTTTGGTTCACCTCCATAAAGTGTTCTCGAATTAGGAACCTGAATTATGGGTTCTTAAGGGGCGGTAATCCACGAGAAGATCAACAGCCAGCAGCCCCCACATTTATACAGCTCACATGCTAATTTGTTTGAATTACACATACATATGCAGGAACGGGTGGAGCCTGAGTGAGAATTATGCTTGAAACATGAGATGATTGTAATGTAGCCAAAATGATAACAATTACTTGCCAGACCATGAGGAGAAGTGTCCAAATACTTTTGCTTTTGTTATATAATGTCCTTCCAGTGCAGAAATCCACTTCTCATTTATGCTCATCATGTCTTTTGTACTTTTAAATATGAAGACATAAAAGCACTCTCAAGACTATCCTTATAAAGGGTTCATCATTAGTCCATAAGTGGTTATTAATTAGGTTATAAACACCTTATAAGCATCAATAAGCATCTATAAAGTGAAAGTGACTATTAGTTATTGCGAACACAGTGAACCAAACCAAATCCATCCTCTGTATTTAACACACATACACTGTCCAGCAGGGGACAGGCATATCCAGCACCCAGCGAGCAGCGATGGGGACGGTACCTTGATCAAGGGAACCTCAAGGCAACCTACCGGATTCAAACCCATGATCTTCTGATCCTGGGGCCTCGTCCTCAACCACCAGACCACCACTGCCCATAACTTATAAACAAAAGGGCAACAACGAGGCCTTTTAGTGAACATGTGAACCGTATTCTTCTGTAATTCCATGATTGTAAGCTTGTTGGTAAGAAGTGATGTCAATTCATTAACTCATTATAAATTCTTTATTTAGGATCTTATTGGACAATGGCGTCACAAAAGGTTCACGTGTGTAATTTTCTAACAATCAGCCTCTGATTAAGAAATCTGCTTTGTGGTTGAGTTTGCAGAGAATCTCTTTTTGGATTGTTTTGGATTAAAAACTGCTCACAAAAACTCATAATAAAGTAAAAATAAATAAAGTCATCATCGAAAAATGGAGACAATTTTTGAGCTGCAGCAAAGCCTCAAACTCCTCCATGCATGTGGCTGCAGAGTTAGACTTTTAGAGTTAGATTTTTAGAGTTAGATTTTTTTGACTTTCTGCTTTTATAAAATAGATTTAAAGAATATAATATATTTTATATTAAATAGTAAAACTGCTTTTCTGCATGGTCACATGCACCTTTAAATGGAATATTGCTCTTTGACACTTTACTGATACACTCTACACTTTACTGACTCTTTGATTTGAAAACACGATACTTGGTGGTGTTTCTTTGAGAGTGTGTGATGCGAAATTTTCATCGAACATGATTCCCAGATTCCCAGTTATTTTTAACTTTGTGCTTCCTTGAAGATCATATTTCCAGGAATTATTGAAACATTTTGTGTGAATTTATATTAGAAAACACCAAATTTCTCCAAAACTTTTAATTAATTGTTAAATATTCTGCATAAAACCAGGATTTAAACTACAAAACTTTGCAATTCGAGACCATCTGGAGGATCGATGTCCTACATGCAGGTAAATTACCAGGCGATGGTTGTGACTCGTTTCGTCCGTTAAAGAACCTGCATCAGTGACGAATCTGTTTTTAATATCTGAAGTGTTAAAACCAGTTTAACACACTTCCTAAACCAGGGGTAAAACAGAGCATAGATCACCGGATTGATGGTGGAATTCAAATAAACCAGGATCACCACTTTTTGAAACGTCTGAACTTCAACTTCAACAGCTTTTCCTAATAAACTGTAAATAAAATACGGGAGCAAACAGGCCAGAAACACGGTGACGACCACCCCGAGCACTTTGGCTGCTTTCTTCTCGGATTTGATGGAGTCTGTCGTCTTCTTTGAGCTCCTGGTTTGAGCGTTAAGGTCTCTGATGGCGGTGGCGTGTTTTCTGGCGATGATAAAAACCAGAGAATACAGCAGGATTATCAGAGCACACGGGAAAATGAAAATAAATACAAGATCAACCAGAGACCAGAGCTCGTCCAGGACAAGAAAGCAGTCTCTGGGACACATGGCTAAACCTTTGAAGTTTCTATTGAAATAGTGGACGGCTAAATTGTAGGAGAACAGTATGCACCAGTCACATATGATCACGATGCACATGGTGCTCACAGACACTGCTCGAGTGTAAAGGAACGGGTTCGAGAGAGCGAAATAACGGTCCACAGCGATCAGGGCCACGTTATATATCGACGTGCTCGTGATGAAGTAGGAGGCTAGCATAAAAAATAAGCAGAAAACACGATTAAAAACCCAACACGACTCAATTATCCATATTAACGCTATTGGGAAGATGAAAATTCCAACCAGGAGATCGGAAACAGCCAGAGAGAGGATGAGCATGTTGGTCGGAGTGTGGAGCTGCTTGAAGTGACAGATGGAGATGATGACCAGCAGGTTTCCACACACCGTCAGCAGAGATGCAGCAGCTGTAGAAACATACAGCAACACGTAGACAGGAGACACAGATCTGTCGGGACAGGAAAAATGCAAGCAGTGATCAGTTTGGTTCACCTCCATACGATTCATGGATCCAGTGGTTGAACGTGCTGTCAAAGAACCTGAATCATGAATTCAGGATATCATGCATAATGCTGGAAAGGCAGCACTAGTCCAAAACGTTAGCAGCCTCCACATTTATACAGTTGACATGTTAATTTGTTTGAATTACTCATACATATGCATGAATGGGTGGAGCCTGTGAAAGACCTACACAAGCAGGAACTTTATGCAAGATGTTCACAGATGTTCACATCTCGTGATGTTTAAACTGTTTTGCCAGGCTAAACAGCTGGTGTCCATTAGAGGAGGAAAGGTGAGCCCAAAACATAGTCTCACACACACAACCAAATGCATCCTCTGCTTTTCATCAAGACACATCGTCCAGCAGGGGGCAGCTTTTTAAAGCACCTGGGGAGCGATGATGGGGACGGTACCTTGATCAAGAGTACTTCAGGGCAACTTACTGGTCTTGGATTTGAACCCACAACCTTCTGATCCTGGGACCTAGTCCCTAAACACTAGACCAACAAAATGGTATACTGCTATATTAAATTCCGACATCACCATTCTGAGTGTTTTTCTCCCCAAACTAAAATCAAATGTAAGCTTAAAAACCCAAACACTTAAGAACCAAAACTGAGGCCTAAATTTTACACCCTCCAAACCTGCGATTAGTCCTCTTTACGGCTAACAGAGCAGAACAAAGCTTCTAACTTAAGACATGAAGTAGTGAAGAAACAGATGCAGATGATTCCAGATGATCAGGTGATTAGTTTACTGCTGATGCTTATTGCTGAGTGGGTGGAACCCCTTTATCTAGAACCTTGTATCTTTAGACACTTTGGAGCCTCTAGCACTAAAACATCTACTCTACTGAAAACATAAGTGCCATTCCATTGTAAAGACATGGAGATCTCAAGTTAGATGTTAGTGTACGCACAACTTCAGATTAACTGAATATGTTGGAAATACTGAACATGTAACGTAGCAAAACGGCCGAAAACCAATCACAGCAATGTATATTCAAAATTTCAGAATCGACAGCCCTGGTTTACAGTTTGATCGAATTCTCTCTGAGATTAACATGATTGATTAGAGATCTGCATGAAAGAGGATTAAAGACAAAAGCGTTCAGACAGAAGGTCAATGTCTTGCCTCAGTCTTCACAGAGTGCTGTGGCAGCTTTAATACCATTCATGAAAGAATGCTGATGAGGGCCGAGTCTGCACTGAGTATCTGAAGAGTTAATATAAGTCTGACACACTTCCTGAACCAGGGGTAAAACAAGGCATAAATCACCGGATTAACGGTGGAGTTCAGATAGACCAACATCAAGACCTTCTGAAAAGACCCCACATCGATTTCTACTGCATTTCCTAAAACAGTGTAAATAAAATAGGGAAATAAACAGGCCAAGAACACGGACACCAAAATGCCGAGCACTTTGGCTGCTTTCCTCTCGGATTTCATGGAGGACGTTGTGCTCTTCACCGATCTGCTGTGATGGTTGAGTTCTCGGATTGCAGCGGCGTGTTTCCTTACGATGAAGAAAACCAGAACATACAGGACGATTATACCAGCACACGGGAAAACAAAGGTCAACAGAAGATCCACCAGAGACCAGACCTCGTCGAAGAGCAGAAAGCACTCTCCAGGACACATGACCAGACCTGCAAAGTGTCCATTGAAGAACTGAAGTGCAACATTATAAACCAGTAACATCATCCAGTTCAACAAAACCACGATGCACATGGTGCTCACAGAGACTGTCTTAGTGTAGAGAAAAGGGTTGGAGAGAGCAAAGTACCGATCCACAGCGATCAGAGCCACGTTAAATATCGACGTGGTTGTGAGGAAGTAGGACGTCAGTATAGAACACAGACAGTAAACTGCACTAAAGATCCAACACGATTCAATCATCCATATTAGTGATGTAGGAATCACAAGGATTCCCACCAGGAGGTCGGAAACAGCCAGAGAGAGGATCAGCATGTTGGTCGGAGTGTGGAGCTGCTTGAAGTGACAGATGGAGATGATGATGAGAAGGTTTCCACAAACTGTCAGCAGAACAACAGCAGCTGCAGAAACGTACAGTAACACGTAGAGAGGAGACACAGATCTGTCGGGACAGGAGGACCTGAGACACTGACTGCTTTGATTAACCTCCATACGATTCATGAATGTAGCATTTCAGCTGTGCTCAAAAATCTCATGAACAAAAAGATGGAAAGAGTTCATGTTCATGGTCAAAACATGCTGAGTTGAGGTGTCAGTGCTTCTATTAATGTGCTCCTGAAACTGACCACTCCTCCTTCTTTGAATGACAGCTTTAATGAAGATATCAGGGGACTGGAGCTGGGTTGTTACTTTGTGGCAGAAAAATGGTAAACACCTGTTCCCCATCTTCTTTTCCTAGAACTGGAGAAACAAATCTATCCTGGAGATGATGATGTTGTTGTTTGGCAATGAACCAAAAGATAAAGATGATTAAATTGTTGAACCTGTGAATAGGTTTAGGATAGAGAATGTTTTTCTGCTTCGATGCATGGTGAAGGACTTGAAGGTTTTAAAAGAAATGAAAGTGCTTGCACACAAGTGAATTGAGAGTGAAGTGAAAGTGACTACAAGTCATGGTGAACCACAACAAAATGCATTCCCTCCACTCAACCCAATCACCGTCCAGCAGGGGGCAGCCATATCCAGCACCCAGGGAGCAGTGATGGGGACAGTACCTTGCTCAGGGGGAATTCTCAGGGGGGCAACCTACTGGTCAGACAGGAGTTCTTATGAACTTTGAAGTTTGCTGATGATATTGTGGTCTGTAGTGAGAGTAGTGAGCAGCTTGAGGAGAACCTGGAGAGATGGAGATCTGCTCTAGAGGGCTTCACTGTGTGCCGTGTGCCTCACAATAACAATAAGTCACTTTCACTTTCACCAATAAATGAAGTCACTGAATGTTGCTTAACATGAAAAACAGTTTGAAGATCTTTCTGTCTGAACAACTTGAAACGTTTATTGAGAATTACCATTACACTTTAAATTCTACTGCAGGATAGAGCCTTAAAAAATAATTAGAATCTCATCCAATAAACTATTTTCTTTAATGTATTATATTTATATTCACAGCATTTAGCAGATGCTCTTATCCAGAGCGACTTCCATGTCCTAACTATTGGGACAGTCTCTCCTGGAGCAACTTGAGGTTGAAGGTTTTGCTCAGGAACCCAGCAGTGCTTGTGTTGGAAGTGGGATTGGAACCTGTGACCTCTTGGACCATAGGCGAGTATCCTATCACTAGACCTCCCTCATTTGGGTTACTAAACTAATACTGTCAGCATTATCAACTGTAGGCCTGCTCCGTCCACAAGATACACGATATTGATCTTTATTTGTAACTTATCACCACGAATAGTTTTTACTATCAGTTTTGCTTTTAAGACATTTCTTTATTTAAATGGATCCTATTTCTAATAAAATGTAAAGAAGTTTATTGTGTATATGTAATGCAGGTGCACAAGATTTAGGTTCCTGAATCCAGTCAGCACGAAACTAAACAGGGCAGATCTGACTCACATCCTGCTGCTGGAGGGTTGAGAACACAGTCCTCTGAGTGAAAGTGAAAATGCATTTCATGTCTGTTGTGGAATCTGAAGAGGACAAACTTGTAGAGCATGAAGAAAATTAATGAGTTACACCTTCTCCCCAGTGTTTTACTGTTTATGGTATACGGGTGGATTAGGAATTTGCAAACCCTTGACCTTTCAGCAGGACAACATGCTCAAAATAGCTCAGGAACTGACTGAGGAACATGGCAGAGAACTGAAGGTTGTAAACTTGGCCTATAAATTCCCCAAATCTCATTTTCTGCATTTAGCTCTTATTCAGAGTGACTTCCAGTTCTTGTTTACAGGGAAGGTCCCTGTGGAGCAACTTGGGGTTGAAGGTTTTGCTCAGGAACCCAATGGTGCTTGCGTTGGAAGTGGGTCTTGAACCTGCGACCTCTTGGGCCATAGGCGAGTATCCTACAACTAGACCACCATCACCACTCATCTCAATCTGACTGAGCATCTGTGAGAAATTCAGAACAGGACTCAAAAGATCTGGTGCAAACATCTTGATCCCAAAGCACGCCTTCAGATGTCTTGAGGAGTCTCAGTGAATCTACAGGTCACATGGGGGCAGGTTGCTTCAAAGTTGCGGCAGATTGGTGTATTCTTCTGAATAACAACATGTGTGTGTTAATAACTCCCCATTACTGAGCATTATTGTAATTACTACTTCTTAAGGTCTGGATAAACCTTCAGTTTTCCACCTAAGAGATGATCAATGACATCTTACATCTGCATTCTAATGCAGGCCGTTGTTTTTTCCCAGCACATTCATGAAAGAGCAGTCTGTGTGCAGTATCTGACAGCTCAGGATCATCTTCATGCACTTCTTGAACCACGAATAAAACAAGGCGTAGATTATAGGATTGATGGAAGAGTTCAGGTAGAAGAGAATTAAAACATTGTTCACCAAAAGGTCTGACGAGTCGGCCCTCAAACTGCAAATGTAATACGGCACTAAACACACCAGGAACACGGTCACCAGAACGCCAAGCACAAGAGCTGCTTTCCTCTCAGATCTTGTGGAGACGGCGTGAACTTTGGGGTCGTGGTTTTTGACGTTTAGGTTCAGCTCTCTGATAGCATTTGCATGCCTTTTCGCAAGGACGAACACCTGCAGATATAAAACCACCATCAGGCTGCACGGAACGACGACCACGAACAGCAGGTCAACCACGGAGTCGCTTTCACCGAGATTATAGAGGCACTCTCCGGGACACAGGGCTAAACCGGGGAAGTTCCCACCAACGTAAAACATGGCCAAGTTGTACGATAAAGAAATCAACCATGTCAGGAATATTAAGGTGTGGATCACCGTCGACGCAGCGTCCTTTGAGTAGAGAAAAGGGTGACTTAGAGCAACGTAACGATCTAGAGCGATGAGAGCGACGCTGCCCACAGACACGCTGGTCAACTGGAAACTGATAAAGTTAAACAGGACACAGAAAACCTCTCCGAACATCCAACAGGAGTCGATCACCCACATGAAGTGGAAGGGCATCACCAGGAGGCCGACCAGGAAGTCGGACACGGCCAGCGAGAGGACGATCATGTTGGTGGGAGTGTGGAGCTGCTTGAAGTGGCAGATGGAGATGATGACCAGCAGGTTTCCACACACCGTCAGGAGGACGACAGCAGCTGCACACACACATAATAACACGTAGACTGCAGTGGATGAAGATGAAACTGGGCAGGAAAAGTGCAGACAGCGTTCAGTTTGGTTGAATCCTGTAAAATTCATTGGTCCTGCATGAACAGGAAAGTTTGAAGATTGTATTGACCAGACAAGCTACTCAGATGTAGCTTCTCCAGAGTGACCCCGCAAAGCAATACTTCCCAACCGACTAGTTCACTAAATGTTCCTTCCCACGAGTGCATGTCAGATTTATACAGTTTGGGCTGGTGAGCTCCACCCCAAAGCTGAGTGTGGATGACGTTTTGTTACCACGAAGTTTTCCACCTAACGGAAGTTCACGGCCTCCAAGACTGAATTGCCAAAATGGCCTTTGAGCTTGTGTTGGATTGGTTTAATAAAAAGCAGATGAATCATGGATTGCACTTTTGTTGAGATGTTCTATTGACCATTCATGATCTCTGGACATGAGTCGCAAATTCTAAATGAACTAACTAAATTAACGGAACTCTTAATGCTAAGAAAAGTTTCATCTTTTCGTTAGTTGTTCGGGAACTTCCTCCGCCTGTTCGAATATCACAAGCTTCAACAGGCCTTTCGGCCTCCATTAGTAGATGTCAATACAGGATTCTAGAAGAACCCAAGAAAGCTGTTATGAAAACACATAGCATGATGTTCAGCACTGGCATGGCAGATCACTTAAGGTGAAAAAAAAAAACTGAGGACTTCAAATAAGGAAGATGTTTAGGCTGTGAGTCTCCACGGGTAGATTTACTTCCTTTGTAGTCTGTTTTTTCATGAGGAAACAAGGAGTTACATTTACACGACCTTACTCTGCAATGTCTGGTCAATACCAACACAGTCTTTAAAAATACACTACCCTGCAAAAACTGTTTAAAATCAGATTAAAGAGATCTGCAGGTTCTCTTCGCCATCATGAAGGGTAAAGGTGCTACAGGAGAAACCATAAACTGTCTGTGGGAGAACTTGTGGTGTACACGAAGATGCTGCTATGAGAACTGGGTCTGTATGTTAAATTGGCAAAGTTTACCTTCTTTTGACTGAATTTAGGGGATTTATTAATTACTCAAAGACTAAAACCCTAACCAACAGTGCAAATCTGCATCATTGGGAACGTTTGAAGACCAAAACTTGGGGACGTCCAAAATGAATGGATTAATTGAGGAATCGATTGATTAACTTATAATGCCAAAAAAGGAAGAGTTGTCAGAAATTAGGCTAATCATTCAGGCTAATACTGGAGCCTTTTTCCACCAGAATCATGGAAACAAAAAAAAAAAGCACATCTTAATTGCAACACAATTAAAAAATTAATTTTCACTACGTTAGACTCGTCAAGAAAACAAATAACAGAGGAGATGAAACAATAATCATTTATTAAACAAAGCATGAAAAATGATGCTTCGATTCAAACATTAATAAGAATGCATGTATATTTAAGCAGCTGCAAAATGGCTGCCATCAGTACATACAGTGACAACCATAAAGAATCTGAGAATTTCAAACATAAAACTTAGAAGGAATAAAACATCAAAGGGCCAGAAAACCGAGGACGAATTAATCCCACCCTAAAACCATTATTTCTTTTTTGCGCCGCTGGTAATAAAACCAGAATGTGAAAGAAAAATACAACTGGCGAGCGAGGAAGTTGTGCAAATGTTACTTTGACAAACATCAATGAAGAGTTTCCATAAATTTGACACGATATATTTATATTAAAAGCTAAAACTATGATCGTCCTCATTTACATTCACGCACTTGGCAGGTACTCTAATCCAGAGTGGCTTGGAAATGGAGTCACTGTTACAGATGGCGAGTGAAGTTTGGAGTCTAGCCCAGGGACTCGGGTTGGTATAGTGCGGTACAGGGCCGTGGTTTTACCCGGTACCCTACTTCCACCGCTACGCTTGTGCATAGTCGCTGTGGTAAGGCAATACAATAAATAATGCTACTTTAATTGGCACTTAATTTTAGATTTATGTGCAAACCTTGGCAACCTTGACTACTTCCGTCCCCTGATAATGCATCCGTTTACATTCCCAGGAAAGAAAAATGGAAAAAGATGAAAAAAAAAAAGCCAACTCAAACTGAAGACCATCAGATTTGGACAAGGTTCTGATGGCACCTTCTTATGGACATGCAGTTCCCTTTAGCGTAAATGTTGACAGAAGGCTGCTGGGTGAAAAGCAGAGTGACTAAGTAAGCGAATATGACTTTTAAGCAGTAAAAAAATAATGTAAATATCACTTTCTATCAGTAAAAACTCATTTTTGGACCTCAGGAGACCCTAGGAGAACCTCTATGAAGGTATGCATGATGGACTGTATCTCTAACATGGAGCTGAACCCTTCAAATCACTACAAACCCACAGGACAAAAGTCCAACTGCTTGGTCTCGGGTTCTACAGCAAAGCGAAAGTACAAAAAGATCCTGGCAAATGAGAAAAGTACAGAAGTACAAACACAGTATGTCAAGCAGAACATGGATGTTTTAAACTGGAAACTCACTCATAATCTGATCCTTCAATTAAATTCATCAGGATTAATTAAGTTTAAGGATTGGTTTACACAATTTGCCACTTTGCCCAGATAAAACTCTGATTATCGATTCAATATACTTCACCGAAACGTCCCGCTCCGAACTCTCCGGATGTTCATTACAGAGGTGCAGATTTGGGGTCTCGGCTTTGTGAACCCCAGGTTTCTTTTCTGAACGCACGTCTGCTGCACCTTAATGAAGAGCTGGATGTGGTTTGAGCGGATTTGAGAAAAGTTTATTTAAAATAAATATCTATTTGCACTGAGCGAGCATATTCTTCTGTGGATTTTAGAGTGATCATGCGTTCAGGCTTCAGTCAGTGCAGCGAGAAGCTGGAGATTATGATTCATCATTTAATTACATGAAAAGAAATCGTCTATGCTAACAAAGGCTAATTAAATCTCGATGTAGCCGGCGCGCTGAATAAAGGCCTCTGGCTTTTTCTCAAGAGTAAAAGACAGCCTGACGCTGCCCTTCAGGAAGAGATTACAGTGATCCTGAATCATCTAAAGTTCAGTAAACTGACTGATCCTGACTGAGATTAAAACCTCACACTGTGAAGCATCAGTCATGCCTGAAAACGGTCGCTCGAAAACCAGTTTCCACCACCATTACGTTTATGTTCATGAAAAACAAGCTCCTAAATCATTTGGCTAATCTCGGTTAGTGCTTTTCTCCGGTTCCTCCCACTGGAAGGTAAACTTCGGCGTCCAGGTGGGTGAAGCACCTTATGGCTTCAGTGAACCCCAGATGATCAGACCAATGACCACAGCCACCACCACCAGGATGACGATCAAGATGCAGATTTTCTTGCGAGACTGTTGCTATGGAAATGAGAGATAAGGAAGATGAAACGGAGAAGTCAAGTGAAGGCCGAGATCGGTGTTCAAATATATTGGATGTTCGGTCACCGTTTTTAGGACGGACTGTTACTTCCTTTCTTTAAACGATAAATAAGTAAGATACATGTTACTGATGCTTCTGGAGCTTCATTCCAGGCCCTGAGCTGGGTGTTTCTAATAAAGTGGCCACTGAGAGCAAGCACAAGCTAGGTGTTTCTAATAAAGTGGCCACTGAGGTATGAAGTAAAATAAGTGGTGTAGTCACCTGGTAACCGGCAGCCCTGTTCAGCTGCTGTGTGGCCGACTGCACGTTCACCTCGGCACTCTCGACATTGGCTTCTATGCTGTCTGTGGAGAGCAGATGGAAAAGGAAGAGAGAAGTTCAGACAGGTCAGCACTTCTCTGACCTTCTCTCTAGATTTAAATAGAGGAAAAAACCCCAAAGAACATGTTCTGAACTGTATTAAAGACATCGAGACTGTTTAGGATAAAAGATGTCCGATCACTCAAGCTTTGCTCTGAAAGATTAACATTTTGATGTTTTTTCACAGCAACACGAAAGGTGGCCTCTGTATTGGGTTTTTGGTGCTTACACAAACTTGTAGGCCTGCCGATCTGCTATTCAAAGTGTGGTGACACAAACAAACGGGAGATTTCCTGTGTATCTGCCTGAGCTCGTCTCCGAGGACTTCATTAAGAGCGTCTGCTTCGCCCTTTTCACACCTCCCACTCTCACTGTCGTCTATGGGGCTACAATTCAGCCTCCAGCACTGACACCTCCCTGTCCTTTGGTAACTTCCCTGGGCTTTGTGCCGTCATTAAAACAGGCCGGATAATTCCTCCAGGACCGAAGTGCAAAAGTTTGCCAAAAGCAAGTCCTCGGAGATGCACTTAGGCTTAAGGTGCCAAGTATGGATAGAAGAGGCCTTTCGCTGGACTCCATTAACTTCACCGTCTACTAGCTCGTCTTACTCTATATCAGATTAGATCCAGAGTCCTTATCTTCCATTTATCATCTCTGTGGAACCTACTGCTCCTGCAGACTTGAGGCCATTGCAAGAGCTAATTTTGGGGCAGTGGTGACCTAATATTTAACGTTGCATTCCCTTGATCAAGGTACTGTCTCCATCACTGCTACCCAGGTGCGGGACGACTGCCTCCTGCTGGACGGTGTGTGTGTGTGTGTGTGTGTGTTATACAGAGGATGTGTTTGGTTGGGGTTCACTGTGTTCACGGTGACAGTCACTTTCACTTTAACAGGTCCGCACTGGAGGGGTGCTGTGCATTTAATGAGGAAATCTTTGAGCTCTCACCGATCATGTCTCCCTGTTCGTGCACCATGACTGCAAGATCTTTGAAGATCTCATTGATGTCTGTGATGTCCGACTGAAAAACATCAGATAAATCCTTTACCTCCCACACTTTCAACCACAGGTAAGCACTTCTAACTGGAGCAACAGGGGTCCTGGTTTCTGATCAACCCAGGGGTTCCCAGCGTCGGTCCCGCAGAGCCGGCGTCCAGCACTGCTGGGGACCCTGGATTAGGTGCTCTGTTGTTAAATTAACAATGAATTGTCCTTCTAGAATGCAGTACCGTTACAGACTCTATCTGCCGTACGACCTGCAGAATTTTAGAAAACCTTGATGAAGAATCAAAATAACATCACTCTCCACTTAACGAGGTTTAATTAGTGATTAACGACCGACAGATATGAACAGCAGCCGCTTCCATTCATTCATAAACGTCTTTGGGAGGAAACTGTCCTTTCTTGCTCTCATAACTTCATAATGTTCTTGACACTACAGATCATTATTTTGCACTTTACACAAAACCAACTGTTCATTTCTCCAAACCGGCTCCATCATCTGAACTGGAACTTCTTTTAGAACCAGCCGTATATTTGCTCATTTGCACCTCCTGGAAACCCTTTTCTTTGCACTTATGGTCATAAATAATCTAATCTAATCTTTGACCCCATTAGACCAGAACCTTGTATCTATCTGAACTCCAGCTGCCCTAGATAGTGTGAAAATATCTCAACAAACAGACCAACGGTAACGCTCCAAAATAACTTGGTAAAAGTTGTTTTATGGTTTATATTGAGTTACTGTTTTAGAGACATACGCTTTCCTTTAGATCGTTTATCTGTTTAGTCTCAAAGTAAACCAAAGCAACAATTCCAGGATTGATCACTCAAAGCTTTACTTTCATAAACGCTTAACGCCGGGCTTTTTACGGCTCTGCCTGGCCCAATTCGCCTTTCTGCTGATATCACGAAGCCAAACTGTCCCACCTCCAGCTGTCTGATGGACGTCTCTCTCTCCTGGATGAGATGCAAATCCTCCTCCGTGATTCCATCTTCAAAACTCTGACTCTGGGCCTGGTGCTCACTTCAGACAGAAACAGAAAGATTTTAATGAGTGAAGACGCAGGACAAAAAAAAACCCCAAAAAAAAAAAAAAAACCCACAATAACAAAAAAAAAACAAACAAAAAAAAAAAACATGAAACATATTTTGGGCCGAGCCCCGAGAGGAGGGGGAGTAATCAAGGGTGAGTTTTTATCTTGCCTCTCAAAGGGCGAAGGACTTGGTCTGAATGTGTCCTCTCCAAAGCCACTCTGTGGACCAGAGGAGGACTGCGTGTTAAGGCAGGTCACATGATAACAAGGAAAAGTGAAAGTGACTAAAAACAGCACACAGTGAACCACAACCAAACACATTCTCTGAATTTAACACAAACACACACACACACACACACACACACACACCATCCAGCAGGGAGCAGACAAAGCGTCCAGCGTCCGGGAAGCAGTGATGGCGACAGTACCTTGGCCAAAGGAACCTCAGGGCAACCTACTGGTTCAGAGTTCAAAGCCATGACTGTCCGATCCTGGGACCTTTAGGTCACTGCAGTATACAGTCTGCCTTTTTAAACTTTCAGAGTAACAGTTTACACTGAAATCACACTAATGTTAATAATAATAATAATAAAAATATTATTTCATGAAATTTCTCTAATATTGTTAACCTCAACTCTTCTTGGGGAAGCAGTTTTTAGTGTTTAGGGACTAAGCCCCAGAATTGGAAGTATGTTGCCCTGAGGTTCCCTTGAGCAAGGTACCGTCCCCATCACTGCTCCCCGGATGCCAGATGTATGGCTGCCCCCTGCTGCACGCTGTGTGGGTAAAACGTGGTTGTGGTTCGCCGTGTGCCGTGTTCACAAAGACAGTCGGTCACTTCACTTTCACTTCTTACCGAAACTCTTGAGCTGGCTCGAACTCTGGCCACAAACTCTTTCTCTTTCTCCGCCGCCTGCCTCTGGACCTTCTGGAAGACGGCCAGCGCGTTGGAGAAGTCGTTGACGAGGCGTTCTCGCTGTATCTTTCTTTGGCGCTGCTGCAAAAAGAGGGTCAGAGCTGAAGTAACTGCTCCATTTCTGAAGTCTGGATGGAGAAGTAAATGTGGGGCAAGTCAGGAGAAGTTAGTCTCCTAAACTTCGTCTGGAAACGGCCATTTCAAAAGTCCTTCAGCAAGGTTTATAGTGACACTTTATTCCCACCTGAGAGAAAAGCACCACCGTACCTGATCAGCCGTCACCGGTAAAGAGCTGAACTCCTTCATGCACTTATCCGTTTCCTTCGCGAGCTGGTTGACATGCTGCTGCTTCTGCTGCCTGTGTTTGAGGATGAAAATGGAAGAGAACACCTTACACTTTACGTTCTGGTTGTTTATTCTTCATACACTTAACGCGGAGGTTCTTATCAGACGGACACAATGTTCGGTTCCACTCACAGCCTCTGTCTGAGATCCTGGGTGTCCTTCTCTGTTCCCAGTTGGGTGACTATTCTCTGGATTTCAGATGCTGGTCCATGAAAAAAAGGACAAAGCAAGTGTTTTTTATCCGTTAACGTCACTGACACGACGTGAGACACACGAGATCCGACAGAAACAACAGGAAAGTAGTTTAGCAGAACCATCTCCGATCCTTTCTTAAAGCTTCAATAAAACATTTCCGTGCGTGTAATAAAAACACCTTATAACGCCGATATGAGGCTGAGCTGAACGGCTACTTGCTGGATTGGAATATTTGTTGATCTTTCCAAACTGTAATCAAAAACATCGATAAATCAACTCATGATCAAATTAATAATCGAGTCTTCACCCTTACGTGACCATTCACTTTTTTCACATTTGTAGTTCAAAAAATATCCACTCGGTTCTAATCGTTTATTAACAGCTAGCTGCTCTTGCGCTGCATGTTGCTGTAGAAGCTGTGATTGTATCCCCTCGCTGAACTAATCGATGACGGTGCAACAAAGCAGAAGTTTCAATGGATTCAGTGCATTTAACTAAACAGTACTGATCACTCTCCTTCACTCTGAGGATAAACGACTGTCCCACTCACTCTGCTGCGTGATGTTCTGGATGTTTGAGCTGATCTTCTGAACCAGCAGATTCGGGTCTCTGTATCCCGACATGGTGAAGAACAAATCGACCTCCAACCCTAAAAACAGAACACGGTTCCCGTTTAACCACACCATCACCACCCCTTCTGTGTATATTTGGACTGTGAATGAAAGTGAGGAGAGGGAATGGTGAGGATGGAGGGAGTAGAGGAGGTGAAGGGGGAGGAGTTTAAATACTCCAGGGGGGGCAGTTCAGTAGTGGCGAGTGTGGAAGAGAGGAGAAGAGGAGAGTGCAGGCAAGTTGGAATGGGTGGAGAAGAGTAACAGGAGTGATCTGTGATAGACAGGGACCAGCGAGAGTGAAAGGGAAGGTTTACAGGATGGTAGTGGAACCAGCTATGTTATACGGGTTGGAGACGGTGATGAAACGAAATGAGGCAGAGCTCGAGGTGTTGGAGTTAAAGATGCTGAGATGTGCATCAGGAGGGACGAGGAGGGACGAGGATGGACAGATCAGGGACGAATATATTTGAGCGACAGCTCAGATAAGACAGTTAGGAGACAAAGTGAGACTGTAGATTTGGTGCTGCCAGGAAAGAGGAGAGGAAGGAAGAGAGAGAGAGAGAGAAATCAGTGAGGTGTTGCACAAACACACCTGCTGAGAAATGCGGAAACACACACACACACACACACACACACACACACACACACACACACACACGCACGCACGCACACACACACACACGCCCGCCCGCCCGCACCCCTAGGAGTCCTGTCAACATCCCCCCCTCGGTCTTTAAGGACA
Organism: Hepsetus odoe; assembly: GCA_017165825.1. Classification (NCBI taxonomy): domain Eukaryota; kingdom Metazoa; phylum Chordata; class Actinopteri; order Characiformes; family Hepsetidae; genus Hepsetus; species Hepsetus odoe. The sequence continues at coordinate 2,342,372 of CM029370.1, forward strand.
GGTGACCCCTTCACCGAGCCCTAGCCGGACCGAACCCGGAACCCCAGCGCCTTTATTTCTGTATCAGTTAAAGTGAAGTGCTAGTCGCGCCCCCTGCGCTGCCCGGTCGGGTCTGGTTAAACTCTACTCCGGCCGGGGGTTCCTGACTCGGCCCGGTTCTCTCCGGAATAAAGCACCGTGTTCGGGTTTTACCTGCGCCTCGATAAACACTGTCGCCCTCCGCTCGCTTCCGCCTTGACGCAACGTCAACCTGTCACGTGTCGCCCATGCGCGGTCCGGATTGGTTCCTTTCCGTCCCAAGGATAACGCGCTGGGGCGTTTAGCCACGCCTTCATTCCGCCGACAATCCCCGCCCCCTGCGCCGGGATTGGCTAACAGTCGCTAAAGCTAAATAAAACGCCGGAACATCAAAGTAAACATGTTCCAAAATTTATTACAAAACTATTACATTTCTTAACCTATTCGAAAGACTTAGTGTGATTAAAAATGATTTTAAAAGTGATACAATCATTTAATATGATATATAAAATGTGAAATGAATTTGTTGAAGTGTTTAGAATATATGTATTTATTTGTGAATGAATATGCATGTAAACATAAACACAAACAAATCAATGAAAACTTTTCATATCTTATATATCATATCATTTTAAATAACTGTATCACTTAAAAAAATATATATTTCTAATCACACACACACACACACACACACACACACACACACACGTTTGTAATGAACATGCTTATTTATATATTTATTAATGTATTTGTTTATTTATGTCTGTAAGTGTTTTACTTATATTTTACATTTATTTTAAAAAGTGTCCATAGTAATGTGCTCTAAAAGTGTGAGCTTTAATAGAGAAAATGAAACAAATGGTTTAATGTCAGTCAGAAGATTTGTGTCCAGGCTCATCCTTTAGAGAACAGGGTTCTCCGCTCTCGTCCACAGACGAGACGTTCTGTTATGTTATGTAGTCTACCTGTTATGTAGATGTTCACAGCCAGGCTCTCTGCTTTAATTCTGACCTATTCCATTCCTAAAACCAGACCCTGTTCTCTGTGTTCTCAGTGGGTTCTGCAGTTCAGAGGCCCCCCTTTTATCCAATTCTTCTCCAAACCATCTTTTCTTCACAACCACAACCAGAATGACCAGGTTCTACAACCCATGCACTCATCACACTTTCATTCCTGAGCCCGTTCTACAGGAGGTCTTGATCCATCACTCAGTGGTTCCACTTTATCCTGAAAATGAGCTTAAATAATAACAGCTCAGTTTTTTTAATTAAATAGCAAAAAATTACTACTTTCTTCAACAGATTTCTGCCCATGATACTGTAATTTATTTCCAAATGTAAAAATTGTTTATTATAATATGTATATAGCAGAGCCAGAACCACCAGTTCATATCACAGAATCTTAATCTAAAATATCTGGTTCTCACCAGTACCTTCTGTTCTCACCAGTACCTTCATTTAAATGCTCTAAATGTTGCACTTGTGCTCAGTAATTTGGTGACAATCATGTGCCAAGTCCATTTGACTGCTGCAACATGGGAGAAAGACTAAGAATATTAAATAAAACTGCACTCCAGGGTTCCTTCAGTGGCGCGAAGCTGATGTTTTCTTGACGATTAAATAAGTTTGCATCATTAAAGAGCCCATTATGCACTTCTTCAGGTATTTTTACATTTTTCTGTGTCCTTATACAGACTAGATGGATGCGTGGAGTGAACCTCATGTAAGAGCTACAACAGAGTCTGATCTTTCTAAAACGTTCTGCTTTTGTTATATGACCACATGACCTTTAACTTTATAATGTACAGCTTGACCTCTCATTGGCTGGTTTGGAAATGAAATATTTGTGCTGTAGCTGCCTGGTTCCAATCACCAGTAAAGAAATCTGAAAAATCCCACAAATCTGGGTTACTGGTGCCCATTATTAGTGGGAAACCTTGACATGTCCTTCAAAATGACTCATTTACAGACTGAAGAAAGAAGCATTTAAACCAAGAATCATGTCTGGTTGGGACGTTGAAAGCCGTCAAGCTGTGAACACGTTCATGTCGGAGGACTGNTGCTCCCTCCAGCAGAGAGGAGTTTGCAGCCTGCAGCATCCTGCAGCCTGGAGTCGCAGGAGAAGGTTGGAGAGATGTTTCTGACAGACTGCTCTGCACTCACAGTTCCTCGGCTGGAGAAAGGCAGGAACTTATATTTGCTTCCTGATTGAGGAACAAGACCACCTGAGAGATTGGAGTCCAATCAGAACAATCCTTGTCTGAGCAACCAATGAGAAAAGACACCCAGACTTAGAAAGCAACATGAAGGCATTCACTTTTAGACTGGAATACATTCACTTTTAGACTGGTGTTTAGGGAATAGGCTCCAGGATTAGAAGGTCACGGGTTTGAATCCCAGACATGTAGGTTGCCCCGAGGGTCCCTTGATCAAAGTACCATCCCCATCACTGCTCCCCGGATGTTGGATATGTCTGCCCCCTTCTGGACGGTGTGTGCGTGTGTTAAATACAGAGGATGTGTTTGGTTGTGGCTCACTGTGTTCACAATGACTAGTAGTCACTTTCACTTTAAATGTAAAAACCACCACTTTTTTTCACTTTGAATGAAATGTGAGAAACATTTGGAGTGACTTTTGCTGATTTTCAGCATCTTCACATAAATCCTCGACACCAGCAGTGTTTTTGCAGTGTTTAGTGTTTACAGTGTGGGGTCCAAAAAGTTTCCTACCAGAGCTTCCAGTTCCTCAAAGCCCTCCACTGGTATCGGGTATACTGTGTAGCCCCTCAGTGACACTGACAGTTCACTGTAATGTTGAATTTGTACATTTTACCAAAAAATCGACATGATGACAAATAAGACCACTTATAAGACCAGTTTCTTCTAAACATCTGCTCATTAGCACGTTTTTCTGCATATAGACATCATTGCATAAATCTCTGCATATCTTATATTTGCATATATTTTCTGCAATAAGTCAAAGTTTTATTACATATTTATTTACATTTCCATTTACATACATATTTACATATTTGAAATTTTATCCCCAAATTTTGCATATTTTAGTACATTTATATGTGCATTCCTTGAATTTACAGTTTAGTCTCATATTTATTTTGTTCATCACATCACTTTCCTCTGTTCTGTTGGTATCTAGAATTAGTTTTCAGTTGAATCTCTCAACTTTTGGGAGATTCAGGGATTCATTTGACTGCATGTTGAGCTTGTTTTTTTGTGCATATAACAAATAAACTGAATCTTGGCTGTAGTTCCATATTGGGGTGTTTGCTGTGCAGAATTAATGAAGCACTAAGTTACTTGCATTGGCGAAGCGGCAAACAAACCTTAATAAGATCAATTTAAATGCTTTCTGAAAGCGTGGATAGAAAAAGCCATATATCAGAGGGTTAAACATGGAGTTGAAATAACCAAACCACACCAAGGCATCAAAAACATCCACAGGGGTCGAGAAGTTGAGAAAGGGGTCGATCACGGTGGTGAGGAAAAACGGCAACCAGCACAGCAGAAACACCCCCATGACGATGCCCAGAGTCTTGGCCGCCTTCCTCTCCCTCGCTTGGTTTTTGTCTCCGGGCGTCACCCCGGCAGTTCTGTCGGAGAAGACTCTCACTTTTGCTCTTGCGACGTGGAAGATTTTGAGGTAAAGGCAACTCATTATACTTCCTGGGATGTAAAAGTTAAGAAGCGGTGCGATGACGCCCCACTCCTTATTAAAGATCAAAGCACAGTTTCCAGCACAAGAGTTGAGCATGTTTTCATCCAGGCCCTTGATGTTGACCTTGGAAAAGATGATTCCGAAGCTGAACACACACGAAAACAGCCAAGTGACAGCGATACACGCTCCCACGTAGCCGTTCGTCACCTTCATTCTGTAACTCAGAGGCTCACTGATGGCCAGGTATCGGTCAACGGACACCAAGCACAGGTGCAGAATGGAGGCGATGCTCAGCGTCATGTCTAAACTGGAATGGATTTGACAAAGGAAGTCTCCCAAGAACCAGCAGCCTTCCACCCATCGCACCATACTGAAGGGCATGACCAAACAGCCCAACAGACAGTCCACCAAGGCCAGTGAGAGGATGATGAGGTTGGTTGGAGAATGCAGCTGTTTGAAGTGGGAAATGGTGATGATGACCAGCAGGTTCCCGAAGACGGTCATGAGAACGGTGACCAGCATTAAGGAGTACATGGCCACCTTGAGCATTGAAAAGCGATGCATTCTGGGGCAGGAGTCGGACTGATGTGGGAAGCAGAGGTGCACATTTTCAGCATCTGCTTTAGTCATGTTTGAAGCGAGGTCCATCGGAACCAGTCCTCTGAGCTGAGTTTGTCCAGAAAAGGTACAACTGATGGCCTACATGTCCTGACAGTTCTCCATGCAGGTTCTCCATGCAGAACTTAAATATGTTCTGTTTTTAAGAAGGCAACACCCATCCACCAATTGGATCATCCGAATCATCCCTTGGCGCTAAACTGAGAGTGATCTGGACCATGGGGGTGGATGGGGGTGGGGGGGTTACTCAACAGCTAGACTTGAATTAGGAGGTAAGAGGAGAAGCTTTTCAGGTTTTTATTAACTGAAGCAGTATTAACAGTCATAAAGAAGGAATTGCAATGTCATATTTAAATCAATAGATGTTACAAAGAATGAGATATCATCTTCTTACATATGCAGCATTTTGTCTCATAAAAAGTCCAAGTTTTACTGCATGTTTATTAACAAGAAGCCAGCTCATCACTTCTTGTTCTTGTTCTTGTTCTTGTTCTTCTTTCAGCTGTTCCCGTTTAGGAGTCGCCACTGCTGATCATTCGTTTCAATTTCTTCCAGTCCTCTGCATCTTCCTCCTTCAAACCGACCACCTGCATGTCCTCTCTCACCAAGTCCATAAACCTCCTCTCTGGTCTTCCTCTTCTCCCCTTTCCTGGTAGCTCCATCTTCAACGTCTTCCTCCCAATATGATCCTCGATTCTCCTCTGGACATGTCCAAACCAATGCAACCTTGCTTCTCTAATTTTGTCTCCAGAACATCTAACCTGGTCTGTCCCTCTAACATACTCATTTCTGATCCTGTCCATCCTCGTCGCACCCAACGAACATCTCAGCATCTTTAACTCTGACGCCTCCAGCTCCACTCATAAAGGAAATGACATAAGAGTGCTGAGAATTTGGTGGATGCCCTCGGTTTTGGAAACAACAGGCAGGACCAACCAAACACGGTTCATTAATGAAATTTGAATTTCAGCTGTAATGACCAAAGCTGAAGACGAGACGCAGAAGTGCTTTATTCAGAAATCTGAGAACCTTCTTGCTTTCACTGTGTGACATCAGAGAGTCTGTGAATTGGTTTGAAAAGAATTAATGAGGGCCTAAAAATGGACACCCGAAATGAGCCAATGATTATAGTGAAATAGCACACAAAACTGGGAACCTTAATCGACCCAGGTGTTGCTTAATAAGGTAGCGATAACAGTGATGAGACCTGTGTTAGAACATCGCAACGTCGCCTTTTTATCAAGGCTTTTAAGGTTTAATCAGTTCAAGACAGAGTCATGCTGTGCTGATTGGCCCACCAATAAAAACATTTAGCATTTTTGATACTTTCTGTCGCATCAGAAAGACGTGAGACCTACAATAAATGGTCTTTTTATAAAATGGAATATCACAAACACAGAAACGTGTTTGGCCTTGGGAGTCAAAAACCCTTTAGTAGCTGTGAGTGACAAACTGAATGTATTATGAGCCAATTAATGATTAGAAATATTCCTAATTGGATAACGCTTCGCCTGCACGAAATAAAACTGAATTGATAACAATAATAATTGGTTTAATTCACTGCAATCGATTATTGAACGTGAATCCTGTGGATGAGCACATGCACTCAGTCTCTCAAACACAGACTTACGTAATGCCTGTTTGTATCTAAGATTGTACCTAAGAGGCTCATTATCACCTTAAACAGCTCTCCGACCAATCAAAGGTGTCGAAGGCATCAGCTTATTGTTTCACACTTTCATCTAATTCTGTCCATCCTAAACATTACATCAGCTTGTTTGCTGTTTCTGTATTCATCTTTAATGTAATGATTCGTGTCAAATGACTTGACAGGAAGTTCAGGACGGTGCGGCACAAATATTTGGCCTCTGGCCAACTCAGCGGTCCATTAGTGTGGGAAAGAATTCATTAATGAAGAGGTTCGAGGGAAGAGTTGCTCTGCTTCTGGAAAAGAAGAGTGAGATTCTTTCCATATTATCCGTTCAGGTCAGGATGATGTCAAAGACATAGATAACATAGATAAGACATAGATAACTTTGCTGCTTAGTAATAAAACAGATTTTACACATTTTCAGAGAAGTTGAAAATCAGAACGGCATCAGCCAGTCAGGTCTAAGAGATCCGGCTCCATCAGCAATGTGCTCATCAAAGGATATGTAGATGTATCGATTTCAAAGGAAATCGACATATCCAGCTTACTATCAAGTTTAGCCATTTTCATTCTACAGGAAGCAGGTTTTTCAAAGACAAGTGACACTAAATGGTTGTGCCGGGTATGAGCAGAGATAAGTTTTCAAAAAAGTGGGCAAATTTTGAAAATGCAATCAGACATGAAAGTGACTAATCTTGTCATTGTGATAATAATGAGCACATTGCTAATGCAGCCTGATCTCTGAGACCTGATACAGCACACACAGTGAGACACACCGAAATTCAACCTCTGCTTTTTAGCCAGCCACACCGTCCAGCAGGGGGCAGCTATGGGCACGGTACCTTGCTCAAGGGTACCTCAGAGCAAACTACTGGTCTGGGGTTAGAACCCATGACGTTGTAATCCTGGGGCCTCGTCCCTAAACACTACACCACTGCGGCTCCAAAAGTAAGGAACGCTTCATGATTTCGCGTCCTTGCACAGAGGCCGTGCTAATCTTCTCTGTAACGCTTCACTTTTAGTACATGTGCTTCAGTAGACATGAGTAGATGGACCATGATCGCAGTCTGCGAGAAGACAGTTATAGACGCAGTTCATCCAAAATGTAAACGAACATAGTTGGTCCAAACGTGATGAATCAGTACTGTTCCCAGGGGCAGAACTTTCTTTATGTGGAACAAATTTGGGGGAATTCGCCCACTCTGGCATCCCACTTTTCAAACACTATAGGAACTCTAGCAGTCAGTGCATGTTATAGGAACTCTCTCCATCCTTAAACCAGCACAGGAATCAAAGGCTTTGAGTGCTTTATTCAGTGCTTTAGGCCTCACAGTGAAGATAACAATCAGTCACTCTCCTACAACCAGATTTTCTTCACCATCATCTCTTTGAGCAAACTGTTGAAAACCAAAGGTTCGCCCGTCCTGACCATGTGAAGTCAACAGTTGCTGCTATGAGGCCACTTACACAATTAAAGAACCATGCTGTCTGGGTGGATGGATAAAAAAACCACAGATCAGAGGATTCCACATGGAATGCCCCATTAGGTTGTGGAGTTCCCTCGAATGATGGAGCACCTTTGCGATGTGTTTGGGATCATCCTGACCTCATGCAATCAAATGTCCAAAGAAGTGTTGATGAGAAGAGGATACAGGAAGACAAGCCCCTTTAACACCTCTATTTTCAGTGGAAACTGTAGGACATGCAGGGGTTTGCAAACTTTTGAACCACTGATGTATCACATATGTGCACTTTTATATTAAAACAGGCATGGAATTTAGTGTTAATTAATCTGGTATGTGTAATAGTGTGGCGTAAAAGCCAGTGACTGCTGCTGTGTCCTCACAGTGAGAAGGTTGTAGGTTTGATTCCCACTCTGGGTTCTATCTATGTCAAGTGGACATGTTCCTGTGTCTTGGTTTCCTCCCACAGTTCAAAGACATGGACTGGAGATGTTTAATCGCCAGCATGGTGTCACAGTGATGGACTGGTGACTTTAACGAATGGATGGACGGCAGTCTGTATAACAGATGACTCAGTATTCCCAATGTAGATATCAAAAAATTTCATTCATATCAATCTAGAAGAACAATAAGAAAAACACAGAGATTCATGTTCATATTTATGCTGATTACAATATAATGCTTCCTGTACAAAGCAAACCTATGGTTGACCTTCCAGTATTGATGCTTGTCACCACTCATTCCTGCTTGTGAACTTGGCATCAAAATACTAAATTCCTTGCATTGCTGAGATGCAGAACGTATCTGGATATGATGATCAGAAAGGCCCTTTGAAAGCGGGGATAGAAAAACCCATAGACCAAAGGGTTAAAGGTGGAATTGAGATACCCGAACCACACCAGGGCATCGAAAACATCTACAGGGGTTGAGAAATCGAGGAACGGGTCAGTTATAGTCGCGGTGAAAAACGGCAACCAACAGAGCAGAAAAATCCCCATGACTATGCCCAGAGTCTTAGCTGCCTTTCTCTCCCTCTGTTCCGACGTCTGAGTCTTCATTTCACCGGAGGTTCGTCTCACTGCCGTCCTCTCAGACATGACTTTGGCTTGTTTTTTTGCAACGTGAAAGATCTTAAGGTACAGTGAGCTCATGACAGTCCCCGGAATGAAAAAAGCCACAAGCGAAGCAATGACACCCCACTGCTTGTTAAAAACCAAAGCACAGTTTCCCACACAGGAATTCAGCACCAGGAGGTTCTCTAAACCTCTGACATTTACATTCGACAGAATGACCCCAAAGCTGAATGTGACTGAGAAGAGCCAGATGACAGCGATACACGCCCCCACGTAGCCGTTCGTCACCTTCATTCTGTAACTCAGAGGCTCACTGATGGCCAGGTATCGGTCAACGGACACCAAGCACAGGTGGAGAATGGAGGCGATGCTCAGCGTCATGTCTAAACTGGAATGGATTTTGCAAAAAACCTCTCCCAAGAACCAGCAGCCTTCCACCCATCGCACCATACTGAAGGGCATGACCAAACAGCCCAACAGACAGTCCACCAAGGCCAGTGAGAGGATGATGAGGTTGGTTGGAGAATGCAGCTGTTTGAAGTGGGAAATGGTGATGATGACCAGCAGGTTCCCGAAGACGGTCATGAGAACGGTGACCAGCATTAAGGAGTACATGGCCACTTTGAGGACAAGAAATCGTTGCATTCTTGGACAAGAATCGGGCAGGTTTGAGAAGCAGAGGAGCGCATTGTCCACAGCTTCAGTCACATTTACAGTGTGGGCGTCCATCTAACCTTCAATGTGTTAAAACATTGACTGGACTGGTTACAACATAGTAGAATTATTATAAAAAATATATTTTCATCTAAAAACATCAACAGCTTTAGTCCCCAATACGCAGTATGTGTTTCTTACATCTTGGCTTAAGTAGGTTCTGGATTTAATAAGCTAACACACTTCCACCAATAGAGCTGCATTACCATGACATCACTCTATAGCCAAGCAACCATTGGCTGCTTTTGGGGTTTCCTTTTTCGGTTCTCATGATCTGTTGGTTTGGGTGATGTCCAGGCATTCCAATAGAACAAATTCTTATTGAGGAACTTAAATGTTCACCTAATATTCAGTAATTTTGTATTTTAAAACATCGATAAGAACCAAATAATAAACTAGTTTAACCACTTCCTGGGGTGGATGGTGGTCTAGTGGGATACTCATCTATGGAACTCATCTAAGAGGTTGTAGGTTCAAATCCCACCTAAAATCCCAGGGAATGTCCCTGTAATCAGGAACTGGAAGCTCTGGATAAGAACGTCTGCTAAATGCAGCAAATGTAATGTTGAGGCAAACATTAAAATATTGCCTCTCAATGTTGAATACTTTCTATTATTGTACGATTTGCTTTAGACAGACCCCATATTAGATGGCCGGCCCTGAAGTTCATGCACAGGAACCAAGAACATTGGGCATGCAAAAGGATCTCAGCCACTGGCTGAGATCCAAGGTGGGCTGGTCTGCATCATGTTCCTATTGAATGAATGTACATGGCCAGGTCTTGCGTTTATGTGGACATTGCTTTCCTCATCTTCATGGTGATGGTGTCCCCTAATGGCAGTGTCCTCTTTCAGGGTGGATAAAACTCACTACAACACTGTTGAGGAACTGACTGAGGAACAAAGAGTCCAAGGCCTTTGACGTTAGACTGTCAAATTCAGACTCAAGTAAGACGGGAGTTTGAATGTTAAATGAAGGGTTTTCGATACTTGCTGCGTTTCCAGCTTCTGCTAGGAACTCCACTGCTGGTGAAATTTTGTTTGGGCTCTATGTCAAATATACTGTATCAGGAAACTACTGACACAGTATTAGTAGATTGTAGCCACTGGTGAACATAATAGGTGGACAAAAAACTAAACACTTGAAATCTTCAAGGTCTGAAACATGAATCGTTTAATGTATGAAGTAAAATAAACGCGCTTGTGAAACTGTGTCCCAATAAAAGTGAGGTCTTTGTAAAGCCTAGCGCTCCAAAACATTCTGGGGATAAACTGATAAACTGGGCCATGATCAGTGTGGGAAGAATAAACAATAAACACATTATTTAATTTATTGATCAAAGATTGAATACAAGGCAAAACACATGGATACTCCTACATTAATATCATGATATAATATTTAAAAAATTAACAATCAAAAGCTTTAGAGTGTAAGGGATCCACAGTCATGCAGGAATGAGAACATACTGAAGCTTGAGGGAAAGTGTTTTCACTGCTTAGTAAGTTCAGAGTTGCATGGCAACCTCATTTTTTACAAAAACCTTTTCATTCAGTGTAAAAATATCGAACATTCACCCATTACATCTCCAGCTTGGTGCTGGATTAAAATCAGGGAATGGAGTTGCTTGGGCTGCAGAGATAATGGAGGCATTTAGACACGATGGTCCTAAACGCTTTCTGAAAGGGAGGGTAGAAGAAGCCGTAGATCAGGGGGTTAAAGGTGGAGTTAAAGTAACCAAACCACACCAGGGCGTCAAAGAGAGCACTGGGCGTGGAGAAGTCAGTAAACGGATCAGTTATAGTGGCGATGAAAAACGGCAGCCAGCACAGCAGAAAAACCCCCATGACGACGGCCAGAGTTTTAGCCGCTTTTCTCTCCCTCTGCTCGGACGAGTGTCTCCTCGCCTCACACGAGCTTATGGTGGCTATTATGTCAGCTATAGCTTTGGCTTGCTTGTTGGCCACGTGGAAGATCTTGAGGTACAGTGAGCTCATGATAGTGCCGGGGATGAAGAAGTTGGTGAACGAAGCAAGGACAGCCCATGGTTTGTTAAAAACGAATGCACAGGCTCCAGCACATGGCTTTAGAAGGAGCACGTCCAGGCCCACCGTGCTGACGTTGGAGAACACGATCCCAAAGCTGTACATAAACGGAAAGAGCCATGTGACGCTGATACACACGACTACGCTGCTGTTGGTCACCACCAGCTTGTATGTCAGAGGTTCGGAGATGGCTAAATACCTTTCAATGGATACCAAGCACAGGTGCATGATGGAGACCATGCAGAGGGACATGTCTAAACCAGAGTGCACCTTGCATACAGTGTCACCCAAGAACCAGCATCCTTCCACAGATCTCACCATACTGAAGGGCATGATCAGGCAGCCCAACAGACAGTCCACGAAGGCCAGCGAGAGGATGATGAGGTTAGTCGGAGACTGTAGGTGTTTAAAGTGAGAGATGGAAACTATCACAAGCAGGTTCCCAAGAACAGTCAGGAGAGTTGCAGCAAGCATGAAGACATACATGCCTGCTTTAACAGCAGACAGCCGATGTGTTCTGGGGCAGGACTCGGGCTGCTGTGGGAAGCAGAGGAGGACCTTCTCCACATCAGTCTCGTTTGGGGTCAAGGTGTTCATCTGAGTTTCTGAAATACTTCTCTGATGATGAAGATAGAAGTCTAGGAAGGAATTCATTAAAACCATAAAATGTGAAAAGCAAACACATGTTGATGCACAACTTTACTCAACCTTGACTCATATTTATTTCGGGAAGGTGCCACCTCCTCACCAATAGGAATGTTTCAGTTCTTCATGAGACTAAAAAAGTGGATCAGAGAAATCCCACAAGAATGACGACACTAAAACCAGCCGTAATGTCACGGGCCCAGATCTGTGCGTCATCAGAAACACTTTAATCACAACAGATAAGTGGGTGAGGTGGGCATTATGCTTAATAAACAAATATTTTGAGAACGTCCATCATCCAAGCTGCTTCTCCCCAAAAGGATGGCAGATGGCATCAAAGACCGAATTGTAAAAAAGCACAAATCTGAGATGTCAAGCTGAGATCCACTTTGAAACCCACCTACAAACTGTATCTTGAATCTGAGTTTCCCATTTCTGTAAAATCAGATTTGGGCTGTCTGTCTGAACCGGGCCTTTGTGGACAACTTCAAGAGCTCTTCTTTCTGAAGGCACTGTGTTGTTGGACCTCAGAGGGTTAGCTTTTCTTCAGGTTACTGAATTTTTGAGCAGAGACCTAAAATTGATTCCAACTGAAGGATTTTTGGGCTCACGGTGTGAAAGGAGCCTGTCTGCCATTCTCTGCTTATTTCATTATTGCTGTTTTCTGACCCTTGTCTTTCTTTCTCACCATCTGGCAGGTACAAGGACAGGAGTCGCTGTATATCAGTCAGATGCCAAATGTCTTCTGTCACAACATCTAGCATGTTCAAGATCTTGGACCTTTCTTTTTGATGCCATCTGTCCTGACCTGGTCACTCAAAGGAGGGGAGAAAACACCCAGATTGTTTATATTAGCTCCTGGAAATTTGGCCAAGACCGATGAAGAAACTGGTTTTCTGTTACCTTGGAGCTTCGCTGAACTCTAGAGGAAACACTCCATTCTCACGCTAAACTTTCCACTTTATTATTTCAACTGTGTGTACATCTGTTAGATTATGCTTTCTCTTTCCAATAAATCTTTGCAAGAAGCAGTTCCAATGGACCGACTCTGATTCAACAAACCGGTAGTGAGGCATCAAAATCCACTGAGTTTATCTGTAGCTTAAAGGGTCTCTGAACTGGAGATCCTAAACATAAGGGCCATAACCTGCTATGACAAAACAAGACCAAAGATGGAGAAGCACCCTGGACAGGTCACAGTTGAAGGTTTTGGCCTAGCCATATGAAGAAATCCCACTGACCTACTACAAAAGTGGTATTTTTCTACATTTCTATTTCTTGAATACCCATCGTTTAAAATGTTTGGCACTTTAGGGAGATCAATGGTACCCCACAGAGGATGTTTGGATAAGTTTGCATACAGTGATAAGATGATAAAGTTTATCATTCAAATTAAAGGCTGGAAGTGTCAGTCGCATTGCATCATCGCAGCTATGAGGTAATGTTTGTCTTCTAAATGTTTGCCATCTAGATCCCCAGAGACCCATTATCACCTCTCACTTTAAACGAGTGATTGACTCTCACAAGTATCAAACCAATCAAAGGTGCTAAAGACGTTCCCCTTAATTCTGTTCATCTGAGACTAACTCTGTGGGTACGATGTTGCATCAGATGATCATTAGTGTTTCAACAAGGGAGCGAGCTGGAGTGGAGACAACAACAACAAGGAGCGAAGGTCAAGTTCTACAGCAGTCCAAGGCCTGCAGATCTCCTGCAAATTCAGTGGTTCAGCTGTTCAGAAGGAAAACGCAGTTTACCCTCATTATACCAAATGTCATGCACAGCACTGTGTAAAGGTTTTCAACCCCTGATTTCTTTTGATTTTGTAGGGAGTCACCATGTTGGTGCAAAATTACTATTCCATGCCTGTCAAATGAATCTTAGTTGTGGTGGACTGAATGCTCACAACCACTTATAGTCACTAGCAATTAAATGGTCGTATACTCTCCTCAAACCCTGAACACACTCATCATTAGCATGTGTGACTGGAACAAGTGGAAAAAGACTTTGTGGTCTTTATTAAGTTCTGTTATCAGCTGAGGCTGGGCTGTTGATATAGACTGATATGGGGGTTATTCTAAAACTAATAAAGCCTCACACGTCTGAAGATGTGGTCCAATGTTAAGGTGCAGTGAACCCAGCAGGCCCAAAGGCCTTTCTCTTGACTTCTCAGATCCTACTGAACCCCAGAACTCACTGGGTGATCCTTCACCCTTCAGCAGGACATCTAGTGGGGGCGTTGGAGATCCAGTAGTAGGCCACTTGCCTATGGACCTATGGACCATAGGCAAGGTTCAAATAACACCTCGAGCGTTGGGTTCCTGAGCAAGATTCTTAACCCCGAGTTGCTCCAGGGTAATTAGGCCATGGAAGTCACTCTGGACAATCTTGATCATCAATCTGTTAAATGCGTAACCTAATTAACTCAAGCAGAGACAGAGGGCTAAAAAGTATCTAGGATTAAAGCTATGCTTGTGAAACTATATTCATTGGACTACATTTGATGGTTTGATGACTGGCTGTCAGAACGGCAATGATGTAATGTTTGTGTTTGCAGGCACCTGAGATCTCTTGGGTTTCAAACCAATCAGAAGTGCTAAAGGTGTGCTCCAATTCTGTCCATCTGAGACTAATTCTGTGGGTGTGGTGTTGCATCAGCCCAATGTTTAGTGTTACTTGTGTCGTGCGATGAGGGAGCAGCCTGGAGTTTAATCAACAGCTTTTGATGTTGCTTCTCAGTTTAAGGAGTGTAGGCCCAGTTCTGCAACAAACTCTGAGGCCTGCAACAAGAAAAGGTTCAAGATCATTCAAGATGATCAAGATGTTCAGAAATCTAGCACAGAGTCATCCCTCGCTTATCCCAAAAGTAGTTCAGCCAGGGGTGGCGGTGGTCCAGTGGTAGGGATTTTGTCTATGCACTAGGAGGGTGCAGGTTTGAATGCCATCTTCAGGACTTCCACCATTGGTTTCCTGAGCTAAACCCTCCACCCCAAGTTACTCCAGAGAGACTGTCCCTGTAATCCTCTGGTTAAGAAGCTCTGCTGGACACTGTAAAGGTGTTAGTTGTTGGAAACTTCTAGTTTCTGTAGTTTTAGGGATGTGTTGGGCCCCTCAAAGCATGTGAAGAGATGACCAATGATATCTAACAGACTCAGTGATGTTCCCAACACACACCAACATGGAGTTCTACATGTGAGCACAGTTCAGACTGTAGCAATGATTATTTTCTCTGGTCATAGCAACACATCACTGGTAAAACCTCTTTGTATCGAAACATTGTAGAAGTTGCAGAATTTTTAAATGTAATATTATGTAATATCATTCTAATGCACTTCTCTGGCAAAACAGAAGAAAAGAATGTACAGATGAAAGTTTGTGTTTTTGTTTTAACAGTTTGGGGTAGATCTGATATCAGTGGGGACCTGGGTTCACCAGGGGGTCAGTGATGTTCAGGTGCAGCTCAGGTGCGTGTCAGGTCGGTGTTTTTCCGTCTCAGAGATTGGAGTTTAGATAACCAGCTCAGAGAACGGAGAAGTGGAAAGTTTAATCTTTAGTGATGGTGTAGTGGTGGGATACTTGCCTGTGGTTGCAGGATCAAACCCCACCTATAGCACCATCACCATTGGGTTCCTCAGTGCCATGAATGGAAATTATCTCTGGGCACCACAAGCTGAGCAGGTGCTGAGTAAGGAGATGTTCTAGGTCTTTAGCCCCTAAACACTCTACCACTCTGTAAAAGCTGTGAATTTAAGAGTGTGCAATGTAGCAGATATACGTCCTGAATAATAACCTGTGAAATGCAAATGGACATTGGAGGAACGTCATGTGGACATGGGGAGAACATGGAGCCTCCATGCAGAAAGAACTCAAACCCAGCACCATGTTTGAAGGTACACCTTGTTAAGAAGCTGCTAAACTGGCTAATCAAGCTTACTGAAGCAGATGATCTAGACCGTTCAGCCCTCAGTGGACGGTCCTCCACCCCAGGGCTGGACGTCCCCCTGAATTTTCTTAAGAAGCTGGAAGGCCTTAAAGTAGCATAAAACATGGTTCATGGTTTGATGACTGACAGTCATGAGCAACAGAACACAAGGAATGATGTAATGTTTGTGTCGAGAGGACGTATAATGAGACGTGATTACCAGGTCCCACTGAATCAGTCCCTCCCAGGAGACACACTAATCAAAGGTGTCAAAGACTTCACACAGCGACCTGTTGTCCTCACACTCCCTGTCTAATTGTGTTTACAGCGCTAATGTCTCCTTCACGGCAGGAGTCCTGGGTATTCTGTCTCAGCCTGAGGCCTTCAGTCGAACTACACAGGACACTTTAGTCTTCAAATAATCATAAACATGACCAATTTAACCTTAGAATCTCCATCCATCCATCCATTCATCAGTCCGTCCATCCATCCAGCCATCCATCCATCCATCCATCCATCCATCCATCCATCCATCCAACCATCCATCCATCCGTCTGTCCGTCCATCCATCCGTCCGTCTGCCTGTCCGTCAGTCCGTCCATCCATCCATCCATCCATCCATCCATCTATCTGTCTGCCCGTCCGTCAGTCCGTCCATCCATCCATCCATACTTCCATCTGTCTGTCCATCCATCCATCTGACCAGGATGGTGAGTCCATTCGAGTGCTCACAGGGTGAAAGGTGGAGAAACATCCTGGAAATACAAACACAAAATCAATCAAAATGAAAGAGGAATTCAGGGCTGTTTTTTTTTGGCCCATTTTCCACCAAATCCTAACTCACACTCCAGGATAGTTGGTCTTGCAGATAGAGGTAGATAAGGTAGATTAGGTAGATAATGGAGATACTAGGTATCGTTTCGACACTGATGTTATTGAAATGATATGGTGTTGATGAAGACCTAGTGATGAGTTCAGACTTTTTCATCAGCACCTGGACCTCAGGAGGATATAATGGGCCCTGACACACACAAAAACGTGCAACAACGCGCTGCTGCAGGAGATGATGGAGAGGCGTCAGGCCCGTGTGGTGCTGACCTTGACGAGGGTGAACATGTGAATCTGTGAGTAAAGATTTTTGGGTCTTGCCTGCATGCAGTTGCTGCTGTTGAAGTAATAAAACTCCAGTTCCTTCATATCCATCTCATAACTGTACTGACCTCTAAATGCTCCACAAACACAGATTTTAAACCCAAACCTTTCTCTTTTCCAAAGTTCTGCTTTTCTAAGTTTCTCTCTTTGGCCACCAGGTGACAGCAGAGTACGGCTCATCCACAACACCAAGCTGGGTGCACGGAAGGTCACTGATTTTTTTCCTTTATAATATTATACTGTATTCCTGGAGTTCCTGGAGGAAACACACAGACATTCGGACAACATGTCCACTCCACAGAGAAAGGGCTCGGATGGTCCCATTTGGGGATCAAACCCAAGACCTTCACGCTGCGAGGAGCCCGTCCCACCCATCACACCTCTGAGCAACCCTATATTATATTATAATATATTCAATTATTATTATTATTATTATTATTATATTACATTACATTACATTACATTATATTATATTATCAATATTATATAATATGATATTATATTATATTATTATATCATATTATATTATATTATTATTATATTATATTATATTATATTATTATATCATATTATATTATATTATTATTATTATATTATATTTTAATGGTCACTGTCGGTACTACAGGCTTTACACACCTTAAACTGCATTTAAATGAGCAGACAGTGAAACAGCAGAGGTGTAACATGTTTATGTACATTTTCATTGACACAATTTCCTACTTTATAAATTCACCAAACATTTTTTGAGATCCACTGTTGACATTAGCATGCGTTTTTCCACGTGACATTTTCCAGCATGTATTTATTACTGTGCCTTTACAGCTGATGTATGTAAATGAGCTGCTATGACGGGAAAGTTTTGGACTTTGTGTGTTGGACACTGATGTATTCTGCTCTGGATAATCTGCTAAATGTCATAAATGTAAATGGGTGGACACTGGAGTAAACCCACACAGACACAGGGAGAACACTACGCAGAACCCAGTGCTGTAAATGTTTTGGTTCAGTGCAGAAGTGTTCTATTTCATATAATAGACTTTTTTATGGCTCAGTTCAGAAAAAAAAAAATTATTCCAGCTTTTAGACCAGAACGTGATTCTTCAAAACTAGAAAAATGCTCTTCCTCTTCTGCTGCTTAAAGAAGTGCCAATATAAGTAGGTTCTGTCCTAATATTAATGACAAGGTCAAAAGAACAGAAGAACTTGCTCACAAAATGACATGACACTGCAAACTCCCAGCACAATATCGTTTTGCACTAAAGCAATGTTCCAGCTTTGTTTAGAACCCAAACCCTGTGCGGCACATTCGATGTTTTGAACTGCTGCACGTCTGATCACGAGTACAGTTGGATTCGGCAGCTGTTTCTGTGGAAAACTTCTCCACTCATGATAATATTCAAAGCTTTTCTGAACCAAGGATACAGGAAAGCATAAATAAAGGGATTAAGAGCGGAGTTCAGGTATCCAAACCAAACCAGGGCGTCGATTAATGCCGAGGGTATGCTGTAGCCGATGAAAGGGTCTATGATGTTGCAGAGGAAAAAGGGGGTCCAGCAGATCAGGAAGACTCCCACCACCACGGCCAGAGTCATGGTCCCCTTCCGGGTGCGGTACCTGAACTCGCCCGGCCTGTCGCTGCCCATCCTCAGCTGGTTGGTGACAAAGTTGATAGACCTGGCCTGCCCTCTGGCGACGATGTAGATTCTGGAGTAGATGGCAAACATGATCAAGCCCGGGACGAAGAAGGAGACCATGGAGGTGACCACGGCCGAGCCTCGGCTGAAGAACACGTGGCAGCCGCCCACGCAGCGCACGTTGGAATCGTAGAAGGCCTCGGCACCTTTGAGGTCGAGTTTTCCGAAGACCATGGCGTAGGCGAACGTGGCGGAGATGACCCAGCTGGCGGAGACCATGCACAAGACGGTGGTGGAGCGAACCCGGGACCGGTACGTCAGGGGGCTGCAGACGGCGCAGAAGCGTTCGGTTGAGACGCACATGAGGTGGAAGATGGAGGCCGTGCTCAGCATTATGTCCATGCCGGTGTGCAGCTTGCAGGCGATGTCCGTCAGGTACCAGCAGCCGTTTACCGATCGTCCAGCGCTCAGGGGCATGACGAAGATGCCCAGGAGGAAGTCGCACACGGCCAGGGAGAGGATGAGGTGGTTGGTCGGCGTGTGGAGCTGCTTAAAGTGCGCAATGGAAACTATGACCAGCATGTTCCCCGTCACTGTCACCAGGATGGTGATGACCATGGTGACGAACATGAAAACCTGCACGTCCACAGGTCTCAGGATTCTCCGGCAGGATCCGTTGACCGACTCATAGCAGAAGAGCGTGTCGGAAACTTTGCTGAAGTCCGAGAGGTTTGGGGAGTCCATCATGATATTTCCCGTTGAAAGACCAGAAAAAAGAGAGCAAAAATCATCCCGTGAGAAGCACGGCCATCTGCACTTTCAAGAGAAGAGACTCACGTTCATGCAGCGGTTTTCAAGCTCGCATGTTCGGTCCCACAAATCTGGGTCTGTTCCTTTTTTCCACTGGGAATAAGAAGTGAGTGCTGTCCGTGGAGTCAGGAGGCATTCCATAAATGGACAATGTCCAAAAATGCTTTTTCCCAAGGGAGGAGGACTGCCTCATGAACCACACAGTCCTCCTGGGTGTCCTTTCGCCTGCTTAATATTACTCTGACTATAGAGCTGTGGCGCCAACAATAAAGCCCTGCATGGGTTATTTCCCTTCGTCATGTTTGTGTATGTGCAAATAACCGTGCGTCAAACAGAAGAACCCGCGGTGCCTCGTTCCTCGTGATACAAGGTTTATGTACAGTTCCTCTGAGTGAATGTAATTCTTCCAAACAGCGCAAACATCCCTGCGAAACCTAGCAATCGTCAGCGCCTGACACTGGGAACACAGCCAGTGCAGAGCCACAACACACACACACACACACACACACACACACAATGAGACAGATGTTTAATGTTGACCCTCGAATAGGACGATACTGACACAAAGGCCTCAAATCGTCAGGGTTACATTCGCACGCCTCCAGGCCGAGCGCGCTCGATTACTTCAGCGCGGAAAACAATCCAGCGCTCGTGGTTCCGTGCCGTGCCACATTTCCTTTAATCTGCTCGGTGAAGCAACGCTCTCTCACGAATCTTGGGGAATAAAAGCAAACAGGCCGATGGAAAAAAACAGACCCTTATCACTATTTAATCAATCCGTTTCCAACCTGTGTGAAGTAAACACGCTGCGACTATTTGCTCTGGGATTTAAGCGCCCTAGACCATGTTTGCGGAACCACATAGAGCCCTTAATACTCAGGGGAACCCTTTTATTCTATAGAAATGGGGGAAAACATGACTTCATTAAATCTAAGGAAGTTTGACCCAGCTCGTATGGCCCAAACTAGATCGACTGGAGTTAGGCCCAAGACTAAACGCTCTTTTAGAGCGGACAAAAAGAAGTGCACACAATGTGTTAACTTCCATTGGAACCTTTGGACCCCCTCCTGTAAAGTCACTCTCTTGGAGATGCTTGTTTTTTCCCCCAAATGTCTGACCGTGTTATTTTTTCATGCAATCATCCTGTGGGTCTCGGGTAAACACATGCATGACAATCCCAAACCAATCACGTGCTGTTTTAGCCATGTGAGAGGCAAAATGTGTTTGATTGGTGCAGCAATACTCTTCTATTTCTCTCTCTCTCTCTCTCTCTCTTTCTCTCTCTTTCTTTTTATATATATATATAAGCATGCATAGATGATGTATGTCGGCTACTGCTCGATCAGAGTGCAGTAAGCCATTCCGAGGTAAAGTGCTGCAAAAAAGTTGCTTTGACATTTTTCTGTGACATTGCTTTTTAATTGTAGCGTAAGATTGAAATATGATTCTTTGTGCTTCTGAACGTTTGCATTTATTCTTTTATTGTCGCTGCGAAAGGGTCCAAGAAGTATGACGAACCTGCCAAGAGTACAAATCTGTGATTTGTGCAGAAGCGACAGTTGATGTTCAGTTTAGACTCTGTGGTGTGTGATGTGAATCAGCGCACAGCTGTACAGCAGGGTGAGCAGCACGTTCTGAAGAACATTTCTACAGCTTTTCATAGTGTTTTCTGTCTGCCGTCAGGGTTCTCTTCAACATGAGCTCAGACATGCCAGGATTGGTTGAGGCAGTGGGACTTTGCTTCGAGTCTCTGAATGGTTCGTGTCCAAAGGTGATCTACTCCTCAGTCCTGCGTGTCCCCCTCTACCTGCTCTTTGCCATGATGGTTGTTCTGATAGTGAGCGGGAACCTGCTGGTCGTCTGCATCATAGCGCTTTCCCCGCACCTCCACACGCCCACCAACTACCTCATCCTCTCCCTGTCCGTGGCCGGGCTGCTCTTGGGTGGGCTGGTGCTGCCCCCCAGCATGGTGCGCTCCCTGGAGACCTGCTGGTACTTTGGGAAATTCTTCTGCAACTTGCACTCCACGGCTGACATCATCCTGTGCAACACCACCGTGTGGCACCTCACGTTCATCTCCCTTGACCGCTACCTGGCCGTGTGCCACCCGATGCGATACCAGAAGCGAGCGACCAACAGGCTGTGCTTGGCCGTGATAGCTTCCAGCTGGGCCCTCTCCTCCGTCTTTGGGTTCACCATCACGCTTTCAGAGTTGCAGGTGAAAAGCAAAGACGTTTTCCACAGGACTTGCGCCGGGGGCTGTTTCGCTCTACACGCCAAAGAGATCGGGGTGGAATATTCCATCGTCTTCTTCTTCATCCCCATGTCCATCATAGTCAGCGTGTACAGTCGGGTCTTTTTAATAGCCCAGAGACATTCCAGGCTCATTCACGGTTACACCCATAACCCCAGCGCCCAGCACTCTGCCAAAGACCTCAAGGCCACGAAGACGCTGGCTGTGGTCATCGGAAACTTTCTCTTCTGCTGGACGCCGTACTTTATGTGCAACATCGTCGACCCCTTTGTGGGCCATTCGATCCCGTCTCTGTTTTATGAAGTGCTGATGTGGCTCGCCTACCTGAACTCAATGTTTAATCCCTTAATTTATGCCTTTTTCTACAGCTGGTTCAGAGAGGCAGCCAAGGTCATGGTGGGCAAACTATTCAAGCTGTTTTAGAGGCTGTTTCACTCATTTTAAATGTTTATTTCTTACATGTCTTTCATTAAGGCTGATGCGACTTTAGTAGACTCCCATGTTGCTCTTTCACATCCTTAAGCACTGAGCAGACTGCTTTTCTAGACCTTTATTTCCGCATTTCCACCTATTTATGTAGATAGTTAAGGGGTTCACCGTCTATTTTATCCTCTTTCATGCGAGCCAAACATCTGCCCTGAAATGGATTAGATTAGAACAGAAGCTACATGGCGTTCAGGGTCTGCTCAGGGGCTGGTGGTGGACAGAGTCAGGCTTAAACCCACAGCCCATTTGTTCGGCCACCACTTAAGGCTGTTTTAAGGTTATTACTCCCTCAACTGGCCCACACTTGGACCTCGTTTTGAGTTCGTCCCTCATATTTCTCATAAAGCACAAACCGAACCAAACACACTTTTCCGTTTACGGTCAGTGGTGAGTGATGAGGCCATCTTCTCATATCACCGATCAGTCGGCTGTGTTCCTAATAAAAGCAGTAGTGATGCTCATTTCTTCTCTCCTGCTGTCCGGTGTGGACCAGAGGAGGATGGGATCCCCTTTTTGGGCCTTGTTTCATCCTCACTTCCTCCAGATTCTGGAGGAGCTCAGAACCGGGCTTTGTTAAAAGCTACTTAGTGATTAGTTATAAAAGGCTTTAGGATTGTGCAGTACAGAGAGTTGTATCTGTTTTATTTAGAACTTAGAAATAATTCTAAAACATGTATTCTTTTTCATTTGAACCAAGTATAAAAAAACTGGAAATGCACAAAAAATAATTTCAATTCTTTTTAATTAAATTGCTTACTCACTCACATACTCATCCATCACTTTTACATTCAAATGCAAATATACTTTTTTGTTTGAGGCCATTTTAAAACACTACTGGTTACATTTAATACTTTTTGAAGTCGATATTAAACTTTAATTCTACATCAAAGAAAGCACATTGTGTCATCTGAAGCCTCGACCTTCAACATCTCCCCACAACTTCCATATAAGGCTTTTTTTTTGTTACCACTGAGATTTCCACTTTCTTTGTTCAGAAGCCTTTCATGACACCTGACATAAACCTACATAGTTCATAAAGTTTTATTCCTGCAATAAAGCCTATAATCATTAGTTTCAGTCCAGGAAGTGTAACGATTGATGCCTGTTACAGTAAGACTTTACTGCAGGTTAATGTCATGTGTCACAAAAGACTCATGTAGCTTTTAAATGCTGTGTAAAGTAAATCGTCATCCTTTTGAAAGATTGTTGGACCATGTGTACTGATCCAAAAGAAAAAAAATGGAGATAGAAGGTCTTGCATCATCAACGGTGATAAATAAACCTAGCGTATGTAAACATTTCTACTGTATCTATTACTAAATCACACACGGAGGAGGTTCTTGAGTAGATACACATCCCGTATCCATGACAAATGGCCCAGCAACAGCACAAGGACGCCACTCCCATATTCCACACATTAGTCCAGGTGAGGAGATACACTGTTGCATACCTTTAGGCAAACTTGAAGGACAAAGCAAAATACTGTATGGTCAAAAACATCACACACATCAAAACAGCTGCTGCTTCATTGAGCAGATGTGGCCAGATGTGCCTTAAATGATGCTGCGGCTAAAGGTATAAGACTGTGAAACGCAGCACACAGTGAACCACAACCAAATACGTCCTCTGTATTTAACCCGCACACAACGTCCAGCAGGGGGCAGACATATCCAGTACCCGGGGAGCAGTGATGGGGACGGTACCTTGATCAAGGTTACCTCAGAACAACCTACTGGTCTCCAGCCCACAACTTTTCATTCCTGGGGCTGAGTCCCAAACCAATAGGCCACTGTGGGGCCCTCACGAGGTCTTCATGAACCCCCCTAACTGGAACAAAATCGGATGGAAAGAAGTCCCCATGTCCCAGGTTTGAATCCTCTGCACAGGAACCGAAGTGTGTTTAGCCCGGTTCTTCTCTAAACGGAAAGGTTACCTTTAACGTTTTGATGTTTAACTGGGGATTTTTTGGTGTTAAAGCACTAAGTCCTGCCTGTCAGACTGCATCTTTATCAATTAAATGAAAGAAATGAGAATGAATGTTTTAGTGCTCCAGGCTGCAGAGTGTCCTAAAGATACAAGGTTCTAGATAAAGTGGTTCCAATCCTCGAGTGTTCAGCATTGGTGGTGGGACTATAGACCCCTCTAGCTGGGCATGGTGACCATAAGCTCATATGTGGGCCGTGCGTTTGTGAACACCTGTGTCATTCCATAAAGTAGCTCCTTATGGGGGCTGTCCAGATACTTTTGGACATAGAGAGTAGAAATTCATCTAATAAGGACAAAGATCACAATGGGTGATACATCATTGTGTATTTTTTAAATATTTGTGTTATGGGACACAGTCCTGGATGTCTTTAATCTATAACAACTCTTCAGCTAGTGATCATGAGC
Organism: Hepsetus odoe; assembly: GCA_017165825.1. Taxonomy (NCBI): domain Eukaryota; kingdom Metazoa; phylum Chordata; class Actinopteri; order Characiformes; family Hepsetidae; genus Hepsetus; species Hepsetus odoe. The sequence goes on from CM029370.1 coordinate 2,366,919, forward strand.
TCCAGCACCTTGAATCAGATTGATTATTAAGATCTGTTCTGGATGAAACAAGTGGAACTCACTGATTTTCAGGCTCATTTTCTGTGTGTAAACTTTCGTTTAAGAACACGGGTGATGAAAAATGCTTTTTAACAACACGACGATAAGGTTTTATTTTGGTACAGCATGTCTGCACTGAACATTTTCACAATATATATCACATATTATCTAACGTGCTCTTGAAATGGGGTGGGCGTCATTTAAAGATGAAACGTCTTCAAAACAGTTTGGTTCGTGAAGAATTAGCCTGAAATATTCCGCCCGAGAGAATGATCCTGAAAGCGTGCCTGAACCAGCTGTAGAAGAAGGCGTACACCAGAGGGTTACAGGTCGAATTGAAATACCCAACCCAGAGGAACAAATCAAAAGCCAGAGGAGGCACGGAGTAACGGGTGAATGGGTCAACGGCGTTGCAGAGGAAGAACGGGACCCAGAAGGACAGAAACACCCCCATGATGATGGCTAATGTTTTGGTAGCCTTCTGCTCCGACCTGCTCATACCGGCTCTCTCCTCCACCACTTTCATCATGTTAGAGACGTGGATCGCACGTGCCTGCCGTCGTGCCACGTGGAGTATTTTCAGGTACACGCTGAGCATAATCACGGCGGGGACGTAGAAGCAGAGCATTGAGAACAGGACCCCTCCCACCTTGGCCTGAAACACCATGCAGGCCCCCTCACAGGCAAAGTTATTGTAATAAAAATCTTCATTGCCCAGAATGTTGAGCTCCAGGAAGATCATCCCGAACCCCACCACGAGGGAAATGCCCCAACACCCGGAGACCATCATCAGAGTGGTGCCGGGGCTCATCTTGCTGTGGTACAGCAGGGGGTGGCAGACGGCGTAATATCGATCCACAGAAATGACACACAGGTTTAGAATAGAGGCGGTGCACACCGTGACATCGAGGCTGCTGTGGAGTTTACAGAAGAAACTCCCCAAATACCAGCAGGTCTCCACAGAGCGGATGATACTGGGAGGCATCACGACCCCTCCGACCAGCAGGTCGGCTACAGCCAGAGAGAGAATGAGGTAGTTGGTGGGGGTGTGCAGCTGCTTGAAGTGAATGACGGTTGTGATCACCAGCAGATTCCCGATCACGGTAAGAAGAGACGAGACACTCAAGAGGAGGTAGAGCAAGATGCGGACCTCCACGGGATAAGTCACCTTCACACAAGAGCTGTTAGAATCAAAACAAAGCGGAGGTTTCTCCAAGATCCCATTTTGGTTTATGATGTCCATCTACAGCGACACTCTGCCTGAGACAAGTGGATTAAAGGTCAACACTAGGAAATGTATGAAGAACAGTAGAATGTGACTGCAATGGATTCACATCAGTCAAAACTCAACTGAACATCTCAACACGGGGCGAAAAAAATCACTGAAGTTGTGATATGAGCGTTTAACGACTTTTACCAAAACAGCAAGTAAGACTTTCACACTAAAACCAGTCACCTGCACAAAGACGATGTGCAGCAGCCCACCATCATACCTCTTACCACACCAGGCTGGGCAGGGGGGTGCCCCATTTTACTGTCATACTCGACCAATAGCAGAGCTACTTTGGTTCCCCTGGCGACCCTCCCAGTGGGCGACGAAAGTTCGGCAAAACACAATATTCCCACCTGCGGCAGAAACGTGGGACACACCTTGGGCAACAAACTGAGCTCTGAGATAAAGTGGAGGAACAGGTCAAAAAACTAAAAAGAAAGTAGTAAACAGATTTTAACAAACATTAACCTCAAACATCCAAACAGTTTAAATAAACAACACAGAGACAAACTGCAGGCCTGAAAATGAGACCGTTATGAGGGAGTTTTGTCTCCTTTGCTAAACACCCTCGTATAAATCAGGGTAACGTGTAATAAAGGTTTGGGTGAATAAGGGAAAGTGAAAGTGAAACCGACCTTGTGCACTGCACACAGTGAACCACAATGAAATGCAACTTCAGCAATTAACCCAAACACACCGTCCAGCCGGGGGCAGACATATTCAGGGACGTTGCCACAGGATTGTAAAGTTATGAGTTCGAATCCCAGACCAGTAGGTTGCCCTGTGTTTCCCTTGATCAAGATACTGTCCCCATCATTGCTCCTCGGGTGCTGTATGTGTCTGTCCCCTGCTGGACGGCGTGTGTGTACAGAGGATGCATTTTGCCGTGGTTCACTTTGTGCTGTAATGTGTTTCACAATGACAAATAGTCACTTTCACTTCACTTTACCTTGCTCAAAGGGTACTTCTGGGATTCAAACCCACGACCCTCCAATCATCTAAAAATTTCTTCATATCTTGCTTCCAGTTCTTGTATGTTTAATGTGTTGCTGAGGAGCAGTTCTCCAGATCTTCCTGAAGGACAGTGTTGTTGTCTCTCATGTTCAGTCCAGTCTCTGTACCTGAGCAGTTTGATAGTTCTGTGTTGGTTAATCCACACAGTGATCTACGTCTGAACCTTCAAGCAGAACAAAGCGTCTAACTGAAGACATGAAGCAGTGAAGAACCAGGAGTAGATGATTCCAGATGATCAGGTGATTCATTTATTGCTGATGCTGAATGCTGAGTGGTGGAACCCCTTTATCTAGAAACATATGTTCCCATTTCTTTCATCGGGCCAGTCCCAGTCTCATTAAGCATCCTCATTCTTCTTGTCACTTTTGTCTCTCTGCCATTGATGGTCAAAAGGCCCAATTGTCACCTTTGATGACTGAGGCTGCTTATTAATTTCTATATCAAAAATTAATTCTCATTCTGAGATTCAGAACGTTTTACATTTGAATTCCCTCAGTGCCTCCACTACCTGAGAATATCTTCTATGGGTTCTTTGGAGAAGTAGAGAGGAATTCTAATACAGAGACTGTGAGGTGAACTATATCCCGGCTATGTATTGGATGATTTTTCAGGGATTATAAAATACCCATTATAATCCCACTTGATGTTCACCACAGTTCCTGATGCAGCTTTTATGTGACACTCATTAAATCCCATTATGACTGCATCATCATTAAAAGCACAGGTTGGACATTTTGGAGACAGAGAAGCAAGGTTGGTTTGAACATGTCCAGAGGAGAGACAAGGAGGATGTTGAAGATGGAGCTAGGGTATAAGGACATGAGGATATAAATTTGATCAGTGTTAGGGGTTCTTTAGTGAATGGCAGGTGTGTTCAGGACATTTTCACCTCTCGCTGCAGCCAGCATTGCCGGAGACCCCACACACCCATCCCACAATCTCTTCACCCTCCTGCTGTCCGGGAAAAGGTTCCATAGCATACAGGCCTCCACTACCAGGATGGGAAACAGTTTCTTCCCTTTGAACATCAGAACTGAACCAGAACTGACACAGATCTACATACTCCGCCCCACATTTACATATTTAAATACCACATGTTGCTGGTTTTGCACATGTATTTATTATTATTATTATTATTAGTATTATGCACTAATTAGTCCTGGAGGGTCCTTGTTTAGTCGCAGTTGGAAGTGTTTACATGGTGGACCTATGGCTCAAGAGGTTCCAGGTTTGAATCCCACCTCTGGCACTACCACCACTGGGTCCCTGAGCAAGACCCTTAACCCTGAGTGTCTCCAGGGGGGACTGTCCCTGAGCGTCTGCTGAATGCCGTAAATGTAAATGTAAATGTAGAAATGACCATGAAACTTGACTTGCAAGAAATGTATGGTTTGCCAACATCAGAGAGCTTCTTTGGACAACATGGCACAAACAGACATCAGCTGTGTCTTGATGTTGAAGATAAGAACTCAAATATTTCTTTTAGTGGTAAAACAAGGTATTCACAAAGTCATTTACCAAAACAGAAAGTGTAGAACTTACATAGCTCATAACTGAGGTCTAACATCTCAGCATGTCGGGGAATACATTCAGAAAATGGCTTTCATTAATGTGTGCCGCACTTTATAAGCAATATCAAGCAATAAAACAATTTCTGGTGATCAGTGGATGTGCTTTATTCTGAACACAGAACCGTTCTTGAAGAATTCTTCCTAAACACTTTACCCAGTAAAATGACTCGGAGGGCCTTCCTGAACCACCTGAAGAAGAAGGCGTACACAATCGGGTTACA
>CM029370.1:2371536-2442593 GCA_017165825.1 Hepsetus odoe
GCTTTCTTCTACAAGTGGTTCAGAAAGGCCTTCAGGATGATGTTGTCAGGTCAGATCTTTCAGCCTGGATCTTCAAGAATGAACCTGCTATCACACTGAAAAAAGCAAGATCTGATATGATTTTCAGAGTTTAAAGTTTGGATCTATGAAAACATATGAAAATATGATTCTGCAGTTTTGTATTTTTTCTTTTTAAATGGCAGAATGAAATCTATTTTGGATCGATGATTGAGAAATCATCTAAAGGTCATGGCTGCTTAAGGATAAAGAGGTTCCTTAATGTGGCTTTTAAATCAACATCACCAAGGCAACTGTTTTAAGTCAATCTATGTTTTCTGTAGGCCTTTTGAAGAAAGTAAAATTCACCATAAAGAACAGTCCCTGCTGTTTTGCAGTTTCTGACTGATTTCTTCTTCCATTGATGAGAATCCAACGCACACAGCCTAAGTGTAAACTGTAAATCTATTTCATGGGGGTGTCTGACCACAAATACAGCCTCAAGTTTCTCCACTTGTTGGTGGGAACCAATGGCAGGGTGGCAAATGTGGTTCATTTGGCCAGACCTGGAGACAAGCTGGAGACAAATCCAGCCATCAGGCCTTTGTCTAAGCAGTTTCTCCAAGTCCTGCCTCTTCAGACTCAGTGACCCAACATAGAGCTACATGCTCCAGACAGCACAGGTCCCAGAGTCACACAAACACACTTTAACATGTGAGGATTTGATCAAACACACTCCATATCCTCCATATCCCTCGGAATCAAGGAGGAACTCTTCTGGAAGTGTGAGCTGAAGACCTCCTGTTCCTCATGTTTCTCCAGCCACCTCCCACACTATGTGATGTAACTTACCATTAGGTGGGAATGGCAAGAGACTCCTCCAGAAGTTCTGGATACGTTTCCTCCAGAGCTCTGATGCTCCATGTGCAACAAGCAACATCATAAACTGTAAATCTGTTCCACAGGGACTCCATCTGATCCTCATACAGCCTCAGATTTCTCCTCTAGTTGATGGGGACCAAAGGGAAGATGGCCACATGTGGTTCATTTGGCCAGACCTAGAGTCAAGCTGGAGACAAATCCAGCCATCAGGCATTTGTCTGAGTAGTTTCACCCAAGGCCTGGCCCTAATCTGTGCAAGGTGTCTTTACTTCTGAGGGAATTAGACCTTTCAGAAGGACTGAAACCTTTCAAACTCATGTGACCCAGCACAGAGCTACATGCTCCAGACAGCACAGTTCCCAGGGTCACACAAACCCTCTCACTCTCATTCATTTTCTGAGCCGCTTGTTCTAATCAGAGTCGTTGGCGGTGCTGGAACCTGTCCCAGCTCTCACAGAGCGAAAGGTGGGGACACACCCTGGACAGGTCACCAGTTCAGACACACACACACACACACACACTTTATTTATTATTGTAGAGACCCGTCCCAGATGAGGACATATATATTAATGTGTAGAATTACAAACCATCTCTTTGAGAGAATAAAGTTAAATAAACTCTTTGAACTTTACTGTTATTCTGGTGTTAATAAACCCTGGAGTCCAGGCAGAAATCAAAACTAAAATCTTAATGTTTCGAGATAAATGAAAGCAATCAAATTTGCTACGAGTGGGCTTCATTGTCATGAGGGTTCCACCCAGGAGACAGTTTATGATCCTTTTTCTGAGACTTCCATCCTGTTTACCAATCAGAGTGTATCATGGGAGACCTGTGACCATGTGACTGAAAGAGCAGTGGTTTATAAATCTGGACCACTGTGGGTCTTTCTTCTCAGAGGTAAACAGGTGAGATCTGACAGGGTTCACATCTTACATCCACTTGTCCTGTTTGTGATTATGAAACAATTTCTGCTCCTTTTAAAAATGTTCTTCAGACTGTGTTTGTGACAGAATCACTCAAGACTTTGTGCAAAAAGTTTGGACTTCCTTAGAAATTGCAAATGGTTCTTTATGTTTTGTATGATGGTGTATCACTTTAGCATGTTTTGAAGAACCTGCTGTTCATCTAAACCAGCATTAAGCTCCTGATGCCTCCAGGCATGATCTGCTCTGCTGAGGATTTTATTCTGTAAAACACACACATTGTGCATCATCTCTGTTCAACACGTGTCATTTTGTCATTTCTGTACCATGCAGTTCATTCTTCCCTTCTGTGTCACAAGTTCAAAAGTCTGAAACTTCAAAAAATTCTCACAAAACTTCTAGAAAACATATGAGATGAAACGATAATGAGATGGAAATATTGTAAGGAAAACGTTTCATATATTTTCTCTTGCTTTTTTGTGATGAAGTGGAAGGTGAATGTGGAATCATTTCTTTCTAATCTGCTCTTAATTCAGGACTCAGCCGCTGGACTTCAGCATGAACTCGAGTCAGGCTCAGTCAGTGGACGTCACTCCTCTTTGCTTTGAATCTGTAAACAGATCTTGTGTGAAGACCATCTATCCGCCGTTCTTGAGGGTGTCGCTTTATTTACTATTCGGATTTTTGGTGATTCTGACAGTATTTGGCAACCTCTTCGTCATCGTGACCATTTCTCATTTCAAGCAGCTTCACACACCGACCAACTTCCTCGTTCTCTCTCTGGCTGTGACCGATCTTCTGCTGGGAGGGATTCTGATGCCTTCAAATATGACAAGTTTTGTGGAGACCTGCTGGTATTTGGGGAACTTATTCTGTAAAATACACAACGGTCTCGGAATCATGTTGTGCACGGCGTCCATCATCAACCTGTGTTTCATCTCCATCGACAGATACTATGCTGTGTGTCACCCCCTGCTGTATCACAGTAAAATCACCCCCTTCATCACAGGGGTCATGATTTCTGTCTGCTGGAGTCTCTCTACTGTGGTCGGGTTTGGAATAATATTCCTGGAGCTCAACATTCTGGGAATGGAAGATGTTTACTACGAGAACATTGTGTGTGAAGGAGCTTGTGTGTTCTTTCAGAGCCCAGCCTCCAACACAGCTTGCTCCATCCTTTCCTTCTATCTCCCAGGGATCCTGATGATCTTCGTTTATATGAAAATATTCCGTGTTGCACGAAAACAAGCGAAATCCGTTCAGGACTGGAAGAGTAGAAGCAGCACACAGTCAGTGTTGAGTAAAGAGGAGAGAAAAGCCACCGTAACCCTGGCTGTGATTTTGGGGGTGTTCCTCTCACTCTGGACACCCTTCTTCATCTGTAACGTCCTCAATCCTTACATCAGTAATTCAGCTCCTCCAATTGTGTTTGATATACTTGTTTGGATTGGTTACCTAAACTCCACCTGTAACCCTGTGGTTTACGCTTTCTTCTATAAGTGGTTCAGAAAGGCCTTCAGGATGATGCTGTCAGGTCAGATCTTCCAGCCTGGATCTTCAAGAATGAATCTGTTTTCACACTGAAACAGAATGAGTGCCTGCAATTGTTTTTAGTAATTGAAGGTGGGAATCTTCAATTCTTTCTTTTTTTATCATGAATGCATGGAAAGGTTTTCTGACCTTCAGGTTTGGAAGCTTTTTTTTCATAAAACAGAATCAAATTATAAATTTATGAATATTAATCTGAATTTGTATCTATTCATGTCTAGATAATAAGAAAGGTCTAAAGTTTTACCATCTGTTGGTTAAAATGTAAATGATATGAACATGACTTTGTTTGCTAGTGTGATGGATTTATAACTGGATGTTCCTCTGACATCTAAACATTGCTGTAGACCAAGTTCAGATTTTCCTGCAGGAATCATTTCTGCTGGGGCACCTTGTAGTTGTGACTTGTGACTAAAGGCTTGTTGCTGATCTTGCTTTAAAGATGACATTTTCATGATATATCAAAGTAGCAGAACAGTAGCAGATCCAAACCATGTGTAGAAGATACATTAGCCATCATTTGATAGCAAAACCAGAAATACATATTCTTTCTCCCAGCAGAAAGGTCCATTCCTCAGAAGGTTGTGGTTCCAAGTCTTAGATCAGTAGGTTGCCCTGAGGTACCCTTGAGCAAGGTACCATCACCATCATTGTTCTTTCAGTGCTGGATATGACTGTTCTCTTTTGGTGGTCTATAACCAGCCAAGGCAGATGTTCTAACTGCAGCAGAACATCAGTTACTCAGTATCTAGCTGATATACACACTCATCAACATCTGGTTAAGTCGGTTCATCTGCAAATTTAAGGAATTTAGCTTCAAGGTCCATGGAGTTGCAGTAGCAGGAGTAAAGGGAGAAGAGCATTGAGGGATGACGGTGTTGAGTGTGAAGCTGAAGTCCTCAACACTTTCTGCCTCTGCTCTTGGGCAGTCAAAGGATTGTAGAACATTGTGCAGTCCCATTTTGATTACCTCGTCCCCTAACCTGTTTGACTGCACACCAACTGTGACGTTCCAACAGGTTTACTGTGAGGTTCTTCAGGTGGGCCTGTCCCATTAATTGAAAATGGAGAACATAATTTAAGGCTGCATGCTCATCTCCAGGGACCTGTTGAAGATCTGAATGAAAACTGGAGCCTGTTGGTGAGCACCGGGAGGAAACACATCCCCAGGATCTAAAGAGCAGTGGGAGCACTCTTGGCAGTTAAATGAATTCATCAAATTCAGGAGAGAACATCATCAATAATCTTTGTAAAGCCACACTCCAAGAATGTTGACCAAAAAACAAACATGATCAATCTCAACCCTCATTTTTTGTCCTTAGGTAGAAATGCCATGCAAGGGACAAAGGGATACAGTCATGTCTTCTTGAAACCAAAGACACTGAAGTCTCAAAGACACTGAAGTCTGTTACTATGGCAACACATGACGTAAAATGTTATATTGCCAGTCACTTCCTCCACGTGAAACACCACGACAGTGCAGTCAACACAGTTTTGCTGTTTGCCCTGCTGGTCAAATTATTATTTTCTCCAAAAAGCCATCATTCAGTCCAGGGAACTGATCAGTATGAACTGTAGCGGTGATCCAGTGTGTTATTATTCATGATGGGACGTTTAACACATTTGATATGCTTTGGTCATTTGTGGTTTAGTTTTGCTCAGTTTTCCAAGCGATTTGAAAAGTGAGTGTATAATTATATTCCAGATGAAAGTCTGTTGGCCGTGATTGGCATTGCATCATTGAGATATAAACTCCGAGCAGCATGAAAGAGCAAAACTCAGCTGGGGAATAAAATGTAATCGATGAAAATGTCGTTGTAAAATTTGTACACAATGTCTTCAAAGGGTGAAATTTCGTCCAGAAAGAAACCATTTTCCTCCTTTGCTTGTGATGACAGTGCAGCATGTACTCCTCGCACATGGTGACATCATCATGAACCCAAGCTCCACCCCACCTTAACAGGGCAACGCCCCTGATAGCCACCCATCCCTCTCTAGAACAAGATTTTCAAAACACTTTTTGTTGTTAGACGGAGCAATTACAACTTCATCTGGGCCAATGAGAGACTGACGCTCACAGACCGTAGTTGGATATTACCATCTGTGGAAATTGTGGATTTTGTGCTGTTTATGACAATCATCATGAGTTGGTGGTTTTGATCAGCACACGGGCCAGGAAGCTGGCCAGTCAGAGCGCACTGGGCTTCACCAGGGCACAGAGACCATTTAAGGGAACAGAGTTCTAACAGTCTATTTCATACTGAGGATAAAAACAGGATGGAAAAATATGTAAACTTTCAGAAAATGAATGTCTTTTTGGAACTTTGAAGCATGTAAATGTGTTTGTGGGAGACACCCAGAATAAAATGATTAACTCTAAACCTGACTTGAAACGGAAAACAACTCCGGTTGTGAAACTCTCATGGCTGCATGTATTTGTGTCAGGTGACAACACTGGATTTCATGTGTAAAATCAGTGCACTCTCCTTTCAGGACAACGATCAAATGAGTTTGATGGTCAAAATAAAAAAATTCAGAATAATCTAAAATAAATAAGTACAGAGAGGGATAATTAGGCTCTTTAAGAAAAGAAACTAAGGAGTTTAAGAGACTCCATGGAACCACCCAGTGATTGTTTAGTTTTTTAAAGTGACATCATGTTTACCAGTCAGAGTGTATCATGGGAGATCTGTGCCCATGTGACTGACAGAGCAGGGGTTTATAAATCTGCACCACTGTGGGTCTTTCTTCTCAGTGGAAACAGAGGTAAGATCTGATATGAAGACCCTGTTTGTGATCTTTTATGATGATTATGGAAATGATCTCCAGACAACATCATCCATACTTTGACACTGGAGACTCATTTCCTCTTTTCTGAATCACTCAGCAGTTCAAGCCTGAAAATTCTTTATTATTGCAAATTGTCCTCAATGTTCTTTTATCCTGCTGGAGATCAATGAACCATCATTCATTTGAAACAGCTCCACAAACAGACCATCTACATCACATTCGCTCTGTACACCACCTGCTTGTATGAGCATGATCTCAGCATGATCTGCTCCGGAGACTTTGGGGATTTTATTCTGAAATTGTGTACTTGTTCACTTTAAAAGACAAAATCTTACCAAACTCAAAGAACCCTTTTAAAATATATTGATTGATGCTTGACAGCTGACGCTGTGAAATCATTTCTTTTCATTATGGTTTCTTTCAGGGAACGTGCATCATCTCAACGACTGGGCTTCAAAATGAACTCAAGCCAAAGTGAGACAGACACTCCTCTTTGCTATGAATCTGTAAACGGATCTTGTGTGAGGTTTGTCTATCCTCTGCACTTGAGGGTGTCGCTTTATTTACTATTCGGCTTTTTGATGATTCTGACAGTATTTGGCAACCTCTTTGTCATCCTGACCATTTCTCATTTCAAGCAGCTTCACACCCCGACCAACTTCCTGGTTCTCTCTCTGGCTGTGACTGATCTTCTGCTGGGTGGGATTCTGATGCCTCCAACTTTGATACGATCAGTGGAGAACTGCTGGTATTTGGGGAGTGTTTTCTGTAAAATGCACAACGGTCTCGGAATCACGTTGTGCACCGCGTCCATCATCAACCTGTGTTTCATCTCCATTGAAAGATACTATGCTGTGTGTCACCCCCTGCTGTATCACAGTAAAATCACCCCCTTCATCACAGGGGTCATGATTTCTGTCTGCTGGAACGTCTCGGTGATGGTCGGGTTTGGAATAATATATTTAAAACTCAATATCCTGGGAATTGAAGATTTTTACTACGAGAACATTGATTGTGTGGGAGGTTGTGCAATGTTTCAGAGTGCAGCCTCCAGCACTGCTTCCTCCATCCTTTCCTTCTATCTACCAGGGATCCTGATGATCTTGATTTATATGAAAATATTCCGTGTTGCACGAAAGCAAGCGAAATCCGTTCAGGACTGGAAGAGTAGAAGCAGCACACAGTCAGTGTTGAGTAAAGAGGAGAGAAAAGCCACCGTAACCCTGGCTGTGATCTTGGGGGTGTTCCTCTCACTCTGGACACCCTTCTTCATCTGTAACGTCCTCAATCCTTACATCGGTTATCCGTTTCCGCCGATATTGTTTAATATGATCGCTTGGATCGGCTACATGAACTCCACTTGCAACCCTGTGGTTTACGCTTTCTTCTACAAGTGGTTCAGAAAGGCCTTCAGGATGATGTTGTCAGGTCAGATCTTTCAGCCTGGATCTTCAAGAACGAATTTGTTTTCAAACTGAAAAATAATCATCATTAATGAAGGTGGGAAGCACAGTTTAAAAATTGTTTTACTTTTTGTCAGATTTTTGAAGGCATATTTTCACAGATCTTCATTTTGAAATTTTATTTCAAGAATTTTACCAAGAAGCTAACCGAATGTTCAGTTCACATGACCTTTATCCTAAAATGAGACAACAATTCAAAAGAGAAAAGTTTAAATGCTTCCCATGAAAATGATCAACAGTTATCAGTTTGGTTCATGAACTTTTTTCTTAAATGAATGAAACATGAATTTTTTCACTAGTCTGATTGCTTTATTCTTCTGGCCATCAAAAAGTCTCCATTTTCACCAAAGCCCCTCTGGCCTGCAGGTCCATCTCAGCCAATTCTGATTCCTCTTAGGATCTCAATCCAGCCCTGAAAACCTGAAAGTTCTTTCTTTCATTCTTTTAAAAAGCACAGTTTTAAACAACCTAGAGTAACAAACCTGATTTACATCATCCAAAGAACTAAAAAAGAACACGGCACACAAGCATGAACCAAAATCTCTGAACAAAGCTCCACGACAGTTTGGAGACCAAACCAAACAGAAGAACTTTTAGTCTCTTCATAAGATATTCAATGCTGGTATGACATGGAAAGGAAAGTTGTTCCATAACTTGGGCTTGGCCATTGAAAGGGCAAACCTTTCTGCTTCAGTCAGCTGCCAGGGATGAGGACAACCAGTTTATCAGATGATCTCAAGACCCTAGATGGACAAGGAGGCTGGATTAGATCTCTGGATTAGATGTTTTTACCAGAAAGTCATCTTAACTCAGGAGCACCTTCTGGAAGTCTGAAGATTAAACTTCTCTCTTGCTCTCATTTAGATTTAAAGTGTTGCTTGACGTCCCATGATTGATTAAATCCAAGAAGGTGGAGCAGTAAGATCTTAAACCATTCTGTTTGTGGTCGTGGTTCAAATTTTCCACCAAAGATCTCCACACATGAGCACTGAATCAACTGGTTCTCATGTACATCATGATCAAGCTGTTAAACATCAGAAACCAGTCATTGGCAAGTCTTTCAGGTACTCTGCTCATGATGTTCCCTGAGCTCAATATGCTGCTAAGACCAAGCAATTAGACCTTGACACCACCTGAGGTTCCTGGACCGGGTGTGTCCTCAGAAGTCCTCACTTCTGTGGAGTTGTACTAAGTATTTTGCATCACAATTAGTTCTTTCTACACTTCAGTTTCATCAATAAAAAATGTGAAGTGAAAGTGACAACCCTTGTCATTGCAAGGTCAAAGCACAGCACACAGTGAACCACAACGAAATTGGACCTCTGCATTTAACCCATGCACACTGAAACACAGTGCAGCAGTGGGCAGCTATTGAAAGCGCCCCGGGAGCAGTGACGGGACAACACTCAAGGGTACCTCAGGGCAACCTATTGGGAAGGGGTTTGAACCCCCGATCCTCCGATTATGCGGCTAACGCTCGAACCACTAGGCCACCGCTGCCCATAAGCACATCAAAAAACCAGTTGGGGACTGCAGAGATGGTGGGATGGGCAGCAGGGGCAAGAGAAAGGCCGAGTCTGGGTGAGCAGATGGAACTTTTCAGAGTTTGGTCCTACTACAGAGCCTGAGCAGCACCATTATGGGCCCAGCTGGAAGACTGAAAGCGACTATTCTTGTCATTGTGAGTACACAGCACAGCAGAGCACACAACAAAACCGGACCTTCGTATTTAACCCATGCACACAAACACACACTGTTCAGCAGGGGGCAGCTATGAAACTGCCCAGGGAGCAATGACGGGGATGGTACCTTGCTCAAGGGTACCTCAGGGCAACCTACTGGTAAAGGGTTTGAACCAACAATCTTCCGATCCTGCAGTCAACTTGCTTGTGACTTGTTGCCCTGAATTGATTTTCTCCAACAAGAGTTCAGGGTTTGAATATGTGGTGCTCCAGGAACTGTCAGATCTACAGCTGCCTGAAAGTATGTATGACAACCCTCTTGGGTCCAGGGACATCATGTGAAGTCAATCCCCTCCAAACTACTTACTTTTTTCATTACAGTGATGTAATGTTTACCAGTCAGAGTGTATCATGGGAGAACTGTGACCATGTGACTGACAGAGCAGTGGTTTATAAATCTGGACCACTGCAGGTCTTTCTTCTCTGTGGAAGCGGAGGTAAGGTCTGATAGGGGTTTACAGGCTACCGCTCTCTCTCTCTCTCTCTCTCTCTCTCTCTCTCTCTCTCTCTCTCTTTCTCTCTCTCTCTCTCCCAACCTGCTTGTAGGAAAGGTTGTGATAGATCTTATCATGGTTAGATGGTGGAACTGTGCATTACCATCTCTGTACCATCTCAGTTCTGAATCTGTGTACGCTCTCTGTAAATATCCTTCAGCCCTCGTCCACGTCTGTACCACACAAAACCAGAAATGATTGAAGCCATGTTGAAAATGAGATCTAAATGCATATGTTCAGCAAAATCATTCATATTTAAATCTTTTTGCTCGTGGTTTGTGCACAACTTGTAATCATTTCTATGATTCATTTCAGGAAAAGCACATCATCTCCTCAACAACATGAACTCAAGTCAGGCTCAGACAGTGGACGTCACTCCTCTTTGCTATGAGTCTGTAAATGGATCTTGTCCCAGGTTTATCTATCCACTGTTCCTGAGGGTGTCGCTTTACTTGCTCTTGAGTTTTGTGGTGATTCTGACAGTATTTGGCAACCTCTTTGTCATCCTGACCATTTCTCACTTCAAGCAGCTCCACACCCCGACCAACTACCTCGTTCTCTCTCTGGCTGTGACTGACCTTCTGCTGGGTGGGATTCTGATGCCTCCATGCATGGTGACCTATGTGGAGACCTGCTGGTATTTGGGCCATTTGTATTGTAAAATACACAACAGCGTTGCCATCACGTTGTGCACAGCATCCATCATCAACCTGTGTTTCATATCCATCGACAGATACTATGCTGTGTGTCACCCCCTGCTGTATCACACTAAAATCACCCCCTTCATCACAGGGGTCATGATTTCTGTCTGCTGGAGCTTCTCAGTTGTGATCGGGTTTGGAATAATATTTCTGAACCTCAACATTCTGGGTGTTGAAGATTTTTACTATGAGAACATTGATTGTGTCGGACGCTGTGTGTTGTTCCAAAGCCCAGCTTCCAGCAGTGCCTCTTCTTTCCTTTCCTTCTATCTCCCAGGGATCCTGATGATCTTCATTTATATGAAAATCTTCCGTGTTGCACGAAAACAAGCGAAATCTGTTCAGGACTGGAAGAGCAGAAGCAGCACACAGTCAGTGTTGAGTAAAGAGGAGAGAAAAGCCACCGTAACCCTGGTTGTGATTTTGGGGGTGTTCCTCTCACTCTGGACACCCTTCTTCATCTGTAACGTTATTGATTCCCTTATCAGTTTCTCGATTCCTCCATTATTGTTCGATACTCTCGCTTGGATCGGCTACATGAACTCAACCTGTAATCCTATGGTTTACGCTTTCTTCTACAAGTGGTTCAGAAGGGCTTTGAGGATGATGTTGTCAGGTCAGATCTTTAAGGTAGGTTCTTCAAGAACAGATTTGTTTTCAAACTAAAAACTGTTAGTTAATTTTCATTGAATAAAGGTGACATTCACTGCTTTAAAAAGTCACATTTGGTTTGCATTTTTTCCATTAGTGTTTAACTTTGTCAGTTTGGGAAGAGATTTGTTTAGATGAGTTCTGTTGGTTCTTCCGAAGTTATGTGAAATTAATGAGACGGTCCCAAAAATGAAAACCATGTCATATACGTGGTTTCTTAAGGAATGATCATCTACTAATCTGATGGTATTTTTTATCACCAAAAAGAATGAACCTTCCGTTAACCTAAAGCATGTCTGAAAGCTTTAACTGGATGAATGCGGTTTGGCCTTGTTTTAAATAATTCAGAAAGCATGAAAAAGTCTTTCGCTCTTACTGTTCAGAAGAATCGTCATAAAAATGGGTCAGTTTGTGAAGAGTTTCTTTGTAAACCATGAGTTTTAACATCTATTAATGACTGTTCAAATCAGCCAACAGAACTTTAACACTCTGGTATCCCTGCTTCAAAAAAAGTTGGACACACTGAGCACTTATATTGTTAAACATCTGATATTTTTTCACCTATGAGTTTTTCACCTTCTCAGCTCTGAATGGAGCATTCCACCCTTGCATAAAACAAAGACCTCAGATGTGGTGATTCAGATTCTTGTTCCAAGCTCTTAGTTGAAAAAAACCTCAATCATTTCTGAAGGTTACAGCTTAAGGTCAACATAAATGCATCAGCTTCCAAGAGGAGAGATGCGGTCCTGATGGTTCCCTACTGCACATCCCGTCTCAGAGCCCTTTGATTGGTCTCAGACAAGGAGCCGAACAAAAACTTGTTCACAAAGCACCTTTGAACAATTCCCAAGCACCTCGCATGGAATATGGTTTCAGGTGTTCTTTCCTGGAGTCAGGTCGGTGAAGGAAACTCATAGACAAGCACCTGATGGACAGTCCTGTTACAAGATCTGGCCAGGCTCAACAGGACAACCATGTGGGATTGTCTACTGAGGACAAGGAAGAGAAGCAAGGCCTGGGTGTGACGCCACAATGGTGGAGCAAAGGGCCAGAAAAGCAGAATAGCAGTGCAGACCTTCTGGGGAAAAGATCAAGAGCTTGTCCAAGTGATAGTGAGTAAATATAGTCCTATGCAGTCCTCGTTAGTAATGTGGGAAGTGTCTCTGCCTCTCATAAGGTTCGTTAAGACCAGGGTTTGATGTCCCGACACAGTTTGCATGCTTCATGGTGGACTTGTGTCTCGGAACATGGCCTCAAGATCCTAAGGTTTTGGGCTTGAAACCCAGACTTGTAGGTTGCCAGTCCACACAGACAAACAGACAAACACACTCTCAAACCTAGGTGGACAATTTATCATCTCCAGTCCACCTGACGTACAGGTTTTTGGACGATGGGAGGAACCCGGAGTTCCTGGAGGAAATACACAGAGACACAGGGAGACATGTTCACACAGAAAGAACCTGGACCATCACACCATGGAGTCAAACCCAGGACCTTCTCGCTGTGAGGAGACAGCGCCACCCACTGTGCCACCGTGCTGCCTAAATAAAATTAAATGATCTTTAAAAGGCATGAGGAAAGATGCGTTATTTTTTGTTTTGTGATCAAAAAAAAGAGAACTGTGCAAAAGTTTGGGCACCATACATGCACAGTATCTCGCTACACCCCCTTGAGCATTTCTCATCATATTTTTAGCAGCCATGCGATTAAACACGTATATGGAACCAGATATAACCAGCTCTGTAGTTCACTAGAAGAAAAATGTAGAGGCTTTATAAACTTTTATAATGACTTCAATGAAATATGACACAATTTTTATACCCTTAATACAGATACTGAACATCTTCAGCAACGTGAAGGTACCGCCCCAGTTACAGCACCTTTTCTTCAGTGAGTGACATCATGTTTACCAGTCAGAGTGTATCATGGGAGATCTGTGACCATGTGACTGACAGAGCAGGGGTTTATAAATCAGGACCACTGTGGGTCTTTCTTCTCCGTGGAAACAAGGTAAGATCTGACAGGGTTCACTTACATTCAGCTCTCCTGTCTGTGATTCCGAAACCAGTTCAGCTCATTTTAACATACATTTACTCCTGAGTTGCTCATTTTGACTGTTCTTGTGACTGTGTTTTGCATTGAAAATCCAAACTAAGATGCTGGAACCCCGTCTTTTCTACTAACAATCATTCATTCAGGCCTGAAGTTTGCTTATATAAATTGTTATTTTATTCACTGACACTTTCTGAAGATCCCTGCGATGGGCTGGTGACCTGTCCAGGGTGTGTCCCCCGTCCTTCGCCCTCTGTGAGCTGGGATGGACTCCAGCGCCCCCCCGCGACACCGTTTGGGACAAGCGGCAGAAAATGACTGACTGACTGACTGACTTTCTGAAGAATCTGCTGGTGTTCAAAACCATAATCTCTTTAAAGCAGCTGACTAACTACCTCATTTGCTTTGTTGCAGTTCCTGACCTGCTTGTAGGAGGGGTTGTGATGCCTCTTGACATCTTAAATTTAAACATGAATCATATTTTCTCTGCTTTATGGTGAGTTGTAAAGATGCTCAATGTGGAATCAATCAGTCTTTACATGGTTTATTTCAGGAAAAGCAAGTCATCTCAGCAGCTGGACCTCAAAATGAACTCAAGTCAGGCTCAGACAGTGGACGTCACTCCTCTTTGCTATGAGTCTGTAAATGGATCTTGTCCCAGGTTTATCTATCCACTGTTCCTGAGGGTGTCGCTTTATTTACTATTCGGATTTGTGGTGATTTTGACAGTATTTGGCAACCTCTTTGTCATCCTGACCATTTCTCACTTCAAGCAGCTTCACACCCCAACCAACTACCTTGTTCTCTCTCTGGCTGTGACTGATCTTCTGCTGGGTGGCTTTCTGATGCCTCCCAGTATGTTACGCACTGTGGAGACCTGCTGGTATTTGGGCAATTTCTACTGTAAAATGCACAACGGCATCGCTACCACTTTGGTAACTGCGTCCATCCTCAACCTGTGTTTCATCTCCATCGACAGATACTATGCTGTGTGTCACCCCCTGCTGTATCACAGTAAAATCACCCCCTTCATCACAGGGGTCATGATTTCTGTCTGCTGGAGCGTCTCAGCTTTGATCGGGTTTGGGATAGTGTTCCTGAACCTCAACATTCTGGGTGTTGAAGATTTTTACTACGAGAACATTGTGTGTGAAGGAGGTTGTGTGTTTTTTCAGAGTCCAGCTTCCAGCACTGCTTCTTGTACACTTTCCTTCTATCTCCCAGGGATCCTGATGATCTTCATTTATGCGAAAATCTTCCGTGTTGCACGAAAACAAGCGAAATCCATTCAGGACTGGAAGAGCAGAAGCAGCACACAGTCAGTGTTGAGTAAAGAGGAGAGAAAAGCCACCGTAACCCTGGCTGTGATTTTGGGGGTGTTCCTCTCACTCTGGACGCCGGTTTTTCTCTGTAATGTCCTCGATCCTTACGTCAGTTACTCGATTCCTCCAGTTGTGTTTGACACGTTCGCTTGGATTGGCCTCCTGAATTCGGCTTGTGACCCTGTGGTCTACGCTTTCTTCTACAAGTGGTTCAGAAAGGCCTTCAGGATGATGTTATCAGGAAAGATCTTTCAGCCTGGATCTTCAAGAATGAACCTGTTTTCAGACTGAAAAATGGAAATGGCTCTAATAGCTAATAGCTCTGTTTGTTTGTTTGAACAATATAAAAACAACCTTGCATTAATGTCATAAAGAGAAAGGAACACAAGCTAAGCTTAAGATGATCAGATCCTGTTAGTTAAACCTGCACCTGATGTTTAGGATTACAAATAAAACCAGGGTGCAAAACAATGAACATACTCTTCAAACTTCAAGAGGGATGCTACCTCAAAGGTCTTGGCCAATCCCTACCTATCCTAGTTATTTAGCAGACATTCTTATCCAGAGCAGCTTCCATTTCCGATTGCAGGGACAGTCCACCTGGAGCAACTCAGGGTTCAGGGTCTTGCTCAGGAATTGTATTGGTATTGGTATTGGAGATAGGATTCGAACCTTCAACCTCTTGGATAGGCAAGTATCCTACCACTAGATCACCACCACCTAGGGTTCTCTTGGTCTGTAGATAACCCTGCACGGCTGATCTTCCAGACATTGCGGCATCAGTAACTGGCACACTGTAGAGTCCAAACAGCATCTGTTCAAACTCTTAGTAGCCCATGGATGTGGACGTTCATATTTTAGCCATTGTTCCTCAAAAATTCTAATTCCATATCGACCTCCTCTCTAGTGTACCTAGTGTCATTATTATTAATCATCTCATCATCTTCATATTTAATAGTATATCCTTAATCAGTCAATTAAATCAATCTCATTAACAGCCGTTTAGCCTTTTTAAAGGGAGAAAACCTGCCACTGTTTAGTTTGTTATCACTGTGTGCACTACGATGGACCTTGGACTCGAGACACCAAAGAACACATTTCTATTTTAGAACACATCTATTCTGCTGTGAACTCAATGATTCATGTCTGAAGGTTGTTCATCAAAAGAAGCACAAATTCTGGTTTTATCACTTCTGATGATCATTCACTTCAAACTGCTGCATAAACACAAGAATCTTACCAATAACTTGTGTGACCAACAGACTATTGGCCAATAGTGCCATCTGGTGGTAAACTACCCTGGCTGAGGTTAAATGATACATATTGTTTATGTTTATATTTATGTTTATTGTTGTTAGCTTGTAAGAAAGCAATTTTCCTTTTTAAGAAATGAAAACAGGAACAATTGCTAACATAGTAAGATATTCTATTTCAAATGTCACTTTAAGCAAATAAAATTGCCTAGAAGTTAAACCTAAAATCAAAGGGCCATGTCTCAAGTTTCATTTCTACTGGATGCCAGAAATTACTCTTCCGGTAATCAGGCCTAGAAGATACAGTGATCTGGGTGGAGGATATCTGGGATGATGGTTTTTGACCTGACGATCTCAAACCGGTTCCTTGTGTGGGTAATCAAGGTGTTGCAGGATGTTCTACAGTCCCATACTGACTGGTAGGTAAACTGCAGGGGGGTGGGGGGTGGAGGGGGCGCAGTAGTTGCCCAACGACAATCTTTAACAAGGCCAACACCACATCCACAATCAACAAGCACCAGGCGTGTGTTCGTCAGTCCTGTGGTGGAACGTTGATGTTGGAGCATGTAACGTCTTGCAGGCCTCTCCATACTTGGTTTTCCAGCTTTTCTGGTCTTTATGAAAGTGAAAGTGACAACCCTTGTCATTGTTATTGCGAGGTCACAGCACAGCACACAGTGAACCACAACGAAATTGGACCTCTGCATTTAACCCATGCAGCAGTGGGCAGCTATTGAAAGTGCCCGGGGAGCAGTGATGGGGACAGCACCTTGCTCAAGGGTACCTCAGGGCAACCTATTGGGAAGGGGTTTGAACCCCCGATCCTCAGATCATGTGGCTAACACCCTAACCACTAGGCCACTTGGCCACCACTGCCCCACCCTTATCCACCATGACCTCCTTCTTCAGTGGCTTTCTGGTCAGCTCAGAGTATACATTTCAGTGCATCCAACAGTATCCATATCTTAATCATAATCTTAAGCTTCTCTTAATCACTCATTTTCTGAGCTGCTTGTCCTGATTAGGGTTGGAGGCAGTGCCGGAGTCTATCCCAGCTCTCACGGCGTGAAATGCAGGGACACCTTGGACAAGACAGTCCATCACAGGGTAGATACACACACACACACACACACACACACACACACACAGACTCATACCTATGGGGGTCAACTTAGCATTTCTAATCCACTTGACGTCCATGTCTTTGGACGTTGGGAGGAAGCCGGTGTCCCCAGAGGAAACCGACACCGATGTTGTCTGCTGCTTACCTAAGATGATCTAAGATTCCAGGAATTTCTAAAACTCATTAAACAGCACCCAGGATATTTTTGGCCAATCACAGCTACATCATGAGAAGGGTACCAAGGGGGAACTCTAAACAGGGGGAGACTATAAATGGGACGCCTCCTGCTCTTTTCGCCCAGTCTGCAAGCAGAGGTAAGGCCTGACGCTGAGCTCATTTCTCAAACGTAATTATAAAATGTTATGTCACTTCAACGATGTTGCTTTTTGCTGATTTCCTTTATCAAGACTGGAAGATTAAGAATATTATTATAAACTAACCTCTTAGTTTATAATCATTACTTTTATTTCACGATTAGGACTCGACATGGGCTACAAACCGGCTCTCAACCAAACCGTGACGCTGGAGAAGCCTCCGCTCTGCTACCCCTCTCTAAACTCTTCATGCCTTAAAGCTGTTTATCCAAAGGAACTGCAAAACCTGCTCTTCATCTCATGCACTTTCATATCTGTTCTTACATTGTTGGGGAACCTGCTGGTGATCATAACCATCATTCACTTCAAGCAGCTCCACACCCCCACCAACTACCTCATTCTCTCTCTGGCTGTGGCTGATCTGTGTGTAGGAGGGGTCGTGATGCCTCCCAGTATGATCCGCTCTGTGCAGTCCTGCTGGTATTTGGGGAGTTTCTTCTGCAAAATCCACTCCAGTCTTGATGTCACCCTGTGCACCGCCTCTATTCTAAACCTGTGTGTGATTTCTGTAGACCGTTTTCACGCCGTCTGTCACCCCCTGCTGTACCACAGCAGGATGACTCCCAGAATGACCCTCCTCATGATCGCCGTCTGTTGGACCCTCTCTGGTTTCGTGGGCTTCGGGATGGTCTTCCTGAAGCTCGGTATTCTGGGAGTGGAAGACTTTTACGACACTAACGTTGCCTGCGAGGGCGGCTGTTTCCTGTATCTAAGCGACACGGCCAGTGCCGTCTTCACGATGCTCTGCTTCTACGTCCCTGCTGTGGTGATGATCAGCCTGTACCTGAAAATATTCCACATTGCCCAAAAGCAGGCTCGCTCCACTCAGAATGGCCAGATCAGATTCGCGGGAAAGACGGAGATAAAGGCCACCAAGACTTTGGCGATTGTCATCGGGGTGTTCCTTCTCTTTTGGACCCCATACTTTATCTGTGCTTTAATCGACCCTTTCATCGGACACACCGTGTCCCCCGTCCTGTTCGACTTCTTCTCCTGGGTCGCGTATCTCAATTCCACCTGCAACCCCATTGTGTACGCTTTCTTTTACAGCTGGTTTCGAAAATCATTCAGGGTTATTGTACTGGGGAAGATATTCCAGCCCAACTCATCCAGAATGAAGCTGTTTTGATTGAGAATTATCTCAGATTTTTATCAAATTGCTCAATAATGTTCATGAAAAATCATTAGTTCAACACCGAGGGAAGTTGCTGTCTGGGTTTGTGTCATTTTTCTTTTGATCTGAAATACAAAATTAATTTGAAAGCTTGAATTCACAATCGGTTGCACATTACACATCAAAGGTTTCAGGTCAGCTTTTATGAAGCAAAGATCTGTAATCTGCCCTTAAATAGCCACCAGTACATCATCGTGTTTAAAATGAAGCCAGAAAAAAAACTTTTTTTTTTCAGCTTTTAATTTTTTATTGTTTGGTATGCATTACTTTTGATCTTTTTCCTTTTTTTATTTCTGTTTTTTTTTTACTTTGAAAACATGCTTTATTTTCCCCCAGGTTTTATTTGTCCCAGTATTTTATAGCATTTTTTCATGCATTTTTCATTTCTTTATCATAATTTTTTTTTAATATTTGGACTTCCTGTGAATCACTGAGCTGCTCACATGTATAAGAGGTGCTTTTTAAATAAAGTTGTTGTTCTAATCATTATTCAGCATTAGCTGAAAGTCACAAAATCATTCATTATGGTCCAGATGTTCATAAGAAAGTTATACATTAGAAGATAAAACCACATCCAGACCCTGTGATAGATCTAGAATGTCCTCCACATATCTGTGTGAGGTTCCTCCTCCACAACTCTTAGGTTTTTACTCCAAGAGAACATCTGAACCTTTAGCCTTTTAGTCTGTCCATAAGACACAAATGAAAAATATGGACTGGAGACATCTTATGTCCAGTGATACATAAAACTTTGTTTAAGTAAAAACTAAAAGGCTAAAATGGTAAAAGCAGATCATAACAGGTTAAAAGGAATCAATGCAAGAAGAAGAAAAACATAAAAGAGATCATTTAACTGAAAGAAAAAAGAATGCAGTCAGAGAAATAATCCTCCAGAAGAGAGAACAAGGGCTGAGTCCAGAAAAGAGGGTCAGAGGTGATTTTAAGGCCTATGAACTGCAGGAGCACCTGATTAACTGGATTACAGGTAAAGCTGGTGTGTGTGTGGTGGGGCGGGGAGTTGCTGGGATAAGCAGATAGTGGGATGTCCCACTCAGATTGCAGCAGGACAGCAGCCCCTGATGCAACAGGACATCTTTTCAAACCGCTGGTTGGCTGCAAATCATGTCCCAGATGACATAGTGGTCCAGGAAGTACCTTGAAGATCTAGAATGTCCTCCACATATTTGTGTGAGGTTCCTCCTCCACAACTCTTAGGTTTTAGAGAACATCTGAACCTTTAACCTTTATTCTGTAAAGACACAAATGAAAAATATGGACTGGAGACAGTGTTGAGGACAATCTCATCTGCAGAAAAAAGTCAGTGTTCACTTAAGAGGTTGGAGCGCTCTACTAAACTAAAACGTTTTATATACAATTTTGAAAAAAGGCTAAAATGGTAAAAGCAGATCAGAACAGGTCCAAAGCTATCAATGCTTGCAGCCCCTGATGCAACAGGAGATTCTTTCAAACCACTGGCTGGCTGCAAATCATGTCCCAGATCGCAGAGCGGTCCAGGAAGTACCTTTAAGGAACCAGCTCTTCTGGACCACAGTCCTTCTAGTCAGGTATCTGCTGGGACTGTGATTATCTAGTGTTTAGAGACAAGGCCCCACAGTCAGAAGGTGCGTGTCTGCCCTTTGATGAACCTTTTGGTGGTTTGTTTTTGTTGTAAACTGTTGATATTGCAGGCCTGTTGTTACATAATTTAGTTTAAAACTTAATATTCTGTTATTTCATAAATGATTACAGGTTGACACAACAGCAAATAAACAATTTTATTGATCTTTTGGAAGGAAATTCCATGATGATTATGATAAGAGATCATTCAGACCTAGGGTCCTGCTGTTTGTTAAACAGCTTTCAGCCATAACATTAAAACCACCTGCTTAGTGTCATGCGTTGTCCTTCACAAACAATTCTGACCTGTCAGGACCTGGACTTACATTTTGGACTTACATCTGAAAGTGTGCTGCGGTCAGACTTTAGCAGCAGATCCTTTAAGTCTGCCAAGCTTGAAGGTGGGACCTTAATGGATCTGACTAGAAACCACTGTTATCAGATCAACAATGGATCTGACATTTATAACAAGCCAAAGTGGATCCTTCACTCCAATTTTGAATGGTAGAATAAATATGCAGAGCTGCAGTTCCTGCTATAAAGCTGACTAACCACTGCATGAAGTAATGGGAATAAGAAATGGAAGCTACATTAAAGATGGAGGGAAAGATCAGTGAGCAGCAGTATGGTTTGTTGTAATGTGGCTTTTTTTTTACTTAAATAAAGCATAAGACAAGGGGCCTAGAGAGGAGAAAGTTGAGAGTAGCAGAGAAGTATATCAGAGTGGTACAGGATATGTATGAGGGCAGAGTGACAGTGGTGAGGTCTGCAGTGGGAGTGATGGTGCGTTTAAATTTTAGAGGTGAGATTACATAAGTGATCAACGCTGAGCCCTCTTTTGTTTGCAGTGGTGATGGACACTTTTGTATGATTTTAGACAGAAGTCCCAGTTGATTATGATGTTTGCAGATGACACTTTTGGGGGACAGTAAGATGCAGTCTGAAGAAACATCAATGCCTATAGATTTAGAACAGGAGGCCATCAAAAGTTCATGTAAGTGGAATGGTCTGATGTTCAAATTCTTCTGTTCACATAGTGTGTCAGCCATCAAACGTAGACTTCTGGACAGAAATTGTAGCTCACACATTCAATAATTTGTTCATTTCCCCTGCAGATAAAATGATTCTCATCAAAGAGAATGACAGCACTTTTAAATTTTATACTGAAGACAGAAGAAAAAAGTTCACCAAAGGACCATGAACAAAATCAAAAACTCCCAATATCATTAATAATAGTTTAATAATTAAAAATGGTGCATTACACATGAATTTTAATTAAATATAATATTCTTGGAGACTGGCAACAAATTTTTGTCAACAAGTTTTAGATCTCAGTGATTTTCACTAACATGCACGGTTTGCCAAACATGAGGGGAGGGGTCAAGGGTTCCGGATGAGGTAGTGTTTTTGGAGAACTGAGTAAACATCTGCAGGAGTATAAATAGAGCTGCCGTCTCCTCTGAGTGGCCTTGCCCACATTTCCAGGCAAAGTCCACACCTGATTTAGGTGCTGTTAACTGTATCACTAATGTCTTCTGAACTGAAACACCCTGAACTTCTATAATGTCAGATGTTGCTCTCATTATGGCTTTGATATGTTTGAAATATTTAAATAATCCTGTAAGATGAATATATCTGCCACATGGTATGATGCAACATAAAGGTGATGGTGTGAAATAGGACAGGAGTAGAGGAAATGTACTTTTTGTTCTATATAATTCCTGTCTAAAGTTTGAGAGTTCTCTTAAACAATGGATCTAACGGACTACCTAATCCAAAACAGGAGTGTGGAGAACATCACTCTGTGTTATGAACATCATCCGAACTCTTGTCAGAAGATGGTCTACCCGCTCGGCGTGAGAGTTACGACTTATTTGGTTACTGGCGTGATTGCGCTTCTGACTTTATTTGGAAACTTTTTGGTGATATTAGTGATCGCTCACTTTAAACATCTCCACACCCCCACTAACTACCTCACTCTCTCTCTGGCTGTGGCCGACCTGCTGGTCGGAGGGGTCGGGATGCCTCCCAGTATGATCCGCTCTGTGGAGACCTGCTGGTATTTGGGGAGTTTATACTGTAAAATCCACACCGGCCTAGACATCATGTTGTGCTGTACCTCAGTTTTGAACCTGATGTTTATCTCAGTGGAGCGATATTACGCCGTCTGCCACCCCCTGCTGTACCACAGTAAAATGACCCCCCTCACTACTCTCTCCATGATCGCTGTGTGCTGGAGTCTCTCTGCTGTTCTGGGGTTTGCGTATCCAGAGCTGAATGTTCTAGATATCACAGTGTCTAGTGATGTTTTATGTGAGGGCAGCTGCATGGTGATCATAAGCCCCATGTCAAGTTTATTTGTTGCAATGTTCTCCTTGTATCTCTCCACCATCGTGATGTTAAGTATTTATCTGAAGATATACCTTGTTGCACAGAGACAGTCACGCTCAGTCTCTCATGTGAAGAAATCCAGAGGACAGTCCACCGTCAGCCAATCAGAGAGAAAAGCAACCAAAACGTTAGCCATCGTGATGGGAGGCTTCCTGTCGTTCTGGGCTCCGTTTTCTCTCTACAATTTATTTGTGACCTTATCTGGCTTCGCTGGTCCACCGCAGGTGTTGGATGTTCTCGGGTGGATCGGTTACTCAAACTCAGCCTGTAACCCGATTGTGTACGCCTTCTTCTTCAGGTGGTTCAGGAAGGCTCTCAGAGTCATTTTACTGGGTAAAGTGTTTAGGAAGGATTCTTCAAGAACGGTTCTGTGTTCAGAGTCTTAAAATAAACCACATGCACAACAATAACCAGAACTTAAATCATTGTTTTCCATGCTTGACACATTTACCCGAGTGATGTTCTGCTAATCTGCATGATCATCCTACCAGGCCTCAGATTTGAGATTTATACATAACCATTCGAGTCTTGCAGCTATTTTTTCACACCTGTTAAACACACAGTCAAACACATCCACCGTATTTTACCTACACACACCATCCAGCACCCGGGGAGCAGCGATGGGCATGGTACCTTGATCAAGGGTAACTCAGGGAAACCTACTGGTCCAGTTTTTTCGAACCTATGACCTTCTAATCAACTCCCTAACCGCTAGACCAACACTGCACCGCTTTCTACAGGATACAAAATAAAAGTATATAAAGACACATGGAGTGATCATTGATAAAAAAGAGTGTAAGTGAGAGTTCTGAAGTGAACACTCTAAAGTGTGATTGAAACTCATGGGTTTTCTCCTAAGTGACTGGTCAGGTCTAACTCTGAGAAACTAAAGGAAAGCTTCTTCATGGGAAGGTCAATCCAGACTAGTTGTTGTGTTGAGCTCTTCTTCAGGAACATCTCACCAGTTGCTTCTCATTTCCCGTGATTACGATGGAAGATCCCTTGATCATCACTCCCTCTCACACCCTCGGGTGGCTAAATCACTCTCTAACTCACTCATTTTCTGAGCCGCTTGTCCTGATTAGGCTTATGAGGGTGCTGGAGTCTGTCCAAGCTCTCACAGGACAAAAGGCAGGTCAAGTCAAAACACCTCAAAGGAGTTCGATTTATGAGCCACTCAATGTAGAGATTCTGGGCCACAACCGCTAATCTGCTCTTCACCTGAGGCTTATTTCTGGTCCAAAGACTAAACTGAACTCAGTTTAGGAAATTCACAGATGTACTGTAACCACATCTAATTATCTTCCTCCCTGCAAGATAGAGCAGAAGAAACTGGATCTTAGGCCACAGTGGAGTCCACAGAATCATGGTCCTTGCTGAAAGCCTATCAACAGGAGAACTTTGGTTTAACGGTTGGTCTATCGGAGATCATCTGGAGTACATGGAGATCCACAAGATTTCAGGTTCTTTTTTTTTCACATTAATAAGCAATAACATCAAACTGATGTTACTGCTCCCCATCATAGAGTAACATGGTCACCCAGAATGTCTGCTGAATTCTGGAGCTTGAAACTATGTAGTTTGTTTTCTGGCCCAGTGCTGAGGGACTTGTAAGGAGGAGTGGTTTAGAGTAGGGGGGGGATCCAAAAATAAGTCTGTAAGCCAATAAATACGAAGCCTTGTCATTTGTGTTGGCTTTGCTCTCGTGTGCTGGCAGAGGTAAAACAGGAAGTGAACTGAAAATGAACATGAACATGAGTTTAACAGTATGAGTTTGTTTAATGTGTTTTATTCAAGGCATCACTGTGACTGTAGATAGATAGATAGATAGATAGATAGATAGATAGATAGATAGATAGATAGATAGATAGATAGATAGATAGATAGATAGATAGATAAACAGATTCAGCATGTCTAATAATCTTAATCAGATTAAATTCAAAGTGATACATTTGAAGGATGTCTTTCTTTGCTGACTCTAATAGAATAATGTACAATTTTAATTTCTTGCTCTCACATTTCTTTACAGATTAAGGAAGAGAGGATGACATACAGAAGCCAGAATGGAAGTTCAGGAAACATCTCTTTCTGTTATGAACATCATCCTAAATCCTGTCCCAGGTTGATCTATCCTCTGGTTGTGAGATTAATGTCTTATCTGGTTCTGGGTGTGATCATCCTTCTGACTTTAGTGGGGAACCTCCTGGTGATCATCTCCATCGCTCACTTTAAACATCTCCACACCCCCACTAACTACCTCACTCTCTCTCTGGCTGTGGCCGACCTGCTGGTCGGAGGGGTCGTGATGCCTCCCAGTATGATCCGCTCTGTGGAGACCTGCTGGTATTTGGGGAGCTTCTTCTGTAAAATGCACACCAGCCTTGATGTTATGTTGTGCTGTACCTCCGTTTTAAACCTGATGTTTATCTCAGTGGAGCGATATTACGCCGTCTGCCACCCCCTGCTGTACCACAGTAAAATGACCCCCCTCACTACTCTCTCCATGATCGCTGTGTGCTGGAGTCTCTCTGCTGTTCTGGGGTTTGCGTATCCAGAGCTGAATGTTCTAGATATCACAGTGTCTAGTGATGTTTTATGTGAGGGCAGCTGCATGGTGATCATAAGCCCCATGTCAAGTTTATTTGTTGCAATGTTCTCCTTGTATCTCTCCACCATCGTGATGTTAAGTATTTATCTGAAGATATACCTTGTTGCACAGAAACAGTCACGCTCAGTCTCTCATGTGAAGAAATCCAGGGGACAGTCCACCGTCAGCCAATCAGAGAGAAAAGCAACCAAAACGTTGGCCATCGTGATGGGAGGCTTCCTGTCGTTCTGGGCTCCGTTTTCTCTCTACAATTTATTTGTGACCTTATCTGGCTTCGCTGGTCCACCGCAGGTGTTGGATGTTCTCGGGTGGATCGGTTACTCAAACTCAGCCTGTAACCCGATTGTGTACGCCTTCTTCTTCAGGTGGTTCAGGAAGGCTCTCAGAGTCATTTTACTGGGTAAAGTGTTTAGGAAGGATTCTTCAAGAACGGTTCTGTGTTCAGAGTCTTAAAATAAACCACATGCACAACAATAACCAGAACTTAAATCATTGTTTTCCATGCTTGACACATTTACCCGAGTGATGTTCTGCTAATCTGCATGATCATCCTACCAGGCCTCAGATTTGAGATTTATACATAACCATTCGAGTCTTGCAGCTATTTTTTCACACCTGTTAAACACACAGTCAAACACATCCACCGTATTTTACCTACACACACCATCCAGCACCCGGGGAGCAGCGATGGGCATGGTACCTTGATCAAGGGTAACTCAGGGAAACCTACTGGTCCAGTTTTTTCGAACCTATGACCTTCTAATCAACTCCCTAACCGCTAGACCAACACTGCACCGCTTTCTACAGGATACAAAATAAAAGTATATAAAGACACATGGAGTGATCATTGATAAAAAAGAGTGTAAGTGAGAGTTCTGAAGTGAACACTCTAAAGTGTGATTGAAACTCATGGGTTTTCTCCTAAGTGACTGGTCAGGTCTAACTCTGAGAAACTAAAGGAAAGCTTCTTCATGGGAAGGTCAATCCAGACTAGTTGTTGTGTTGAGCTCTTCTTCAGGAACATCTCACCAGTTGCTTCTCATTTCCCGTGATTACGATGGAAGATCCCTTGATCATCACTCCCTCTCACACCCTCGGGTGGCTAAATCACTCTCTAACTCACTCATTTTCTGAGCCGCTTGTCCTGATTAGGCTTATGAGGGTGCTGGAGTCTGTCCAAGCTCTCACAGGACAAAAGGCAGGTCAAGTCAAAACACCTCAAAGGAGTTCGATTTATGAGCCACTCAATGTAGAGATTCTGGGCCACAACCGCTAATCTGCTCTTCACCTGAGGCTTATTTCTGGTCCAAAGACTAAACTGAACTCAGTTTAGGAAATTCACAGATGTACTGTAACCACATCTAATTATCTTCCTCCCTGCAAGATAGAGCAGAAGAAACTGGATCTTAGGCCACAGTGGAGTCCACAGAATCATGGTCCTTGCTGAAAGCCTATCAACAGGAGAACTTTGGTTTAACGGTTGGTCTATCGGAGATCATCTGGAGTACATGGAGATCCACAAGATTTCAGGTTCTTTTTTTTTCACATTAATAAGCAATAACATCAAACTGATGTTACTGCTCCCCATCATAGAGTAACATGGTCACCCAGAATGTCTGCTGAATTCTGGAGCTTGAAACTATGTAGTTTGTTTTCTGGCCCAGTGCTGAGGGACTTGTAAGGAGGAGTGGTTTAGAGTAGGGGGGGGATCCAAAAATAAGTCTGTAAGCCAATAAATACGAAGCCTTGTCATTTGTGTTGGCTTTGCTCTCGTGTGCTGGCAGAGGTAAAACAGGAAGTGAACTGAAAATGAACATGAACATGAGTTTAACAGTATGAGTTTGTTTAATGTGTTTTATTCAAGGCATCACTGTGACTGTAGATAGATAGATAGATAGATAGATAGATAGATAGATAGATAGATAGATAGATAGATAGATAGATAGATAGATAGATAGATAGATAAACAGATTCAGCATGTCTAATAATCTTAATCAGATTAAATTCAAAGTGATACATTTGAAGGATGTCTTTCTTTGCTGACTCTAATAGAATAATGTACAATTTTAATTTCTTGCTCTCACATTTCTTTACAGATTAAGGAAGAGAGGATGACATACAGAAGCCAGAATGGAAGTTCAGGAAACATCTCTTTCTGTTATGAACATCATCCTAAATCCTGTCCCAGGTTGATCTATCCTCTGGTTGTGAGATTAATGTCTTATCTGGTTCTGGGTGTGATCATCCTTCTGACTTTAGTGGGGAACCTCCTGGTGATCATCTCCATCGCTCACTTTAAACATCTCCACACCCCCACTAACTACCTCACTCTCTCTCTGGCTGTGGCCGACCTGCTGGTCGGAGGGGTCGTGATGCCTCCCAGTATGATCCGCTCTGTGGAGACCTGCTGGTATTTGGGGAGCTTCTTCTGTAAAATGCACACCAGCCTTGATGTTATGTTGTGCTGTACCTCCGTTTTAAACCTGATGTTTATCTCAGTGGAGCGATATTACGCCGTCTGCCACCCCCTGCTGTACCACAGTAAAATGACCCCCCTCACTACTCTCTCCATGATCGCTGTGTGCTGGAGTCTCTCTGCTGTTCTGGGGTTTGCGTATCCAGAGCTGAATGTTCTAGATATCACAGTGTCTAGTGATGTTTTATGTGAGGGCAGCTGCATGGTGATCATAAGCCCCATGTCAAGTTTATTTGTTGCAATGTTCTCCTTGTATCTCTCCACCATCGTGATGTTAAGTATTTATCTGAAGATATACCTTGTTGCACAGAAACAGTCACGCTCAGTCTCTCATGTGAAGAAATCCAGGGGACAGTCCACCGTCAGCCAATCAGAGAGAAAAGCAACCAAAACGTTGGCCATCGTGATGGGAGGCTTCCTGTCGTTCTGGGCTCCGTTTTCTCTCTACAATTTATTTGTGACCTTATCTGGCTTCGCTGGTCCACCGCAGGTGTTGGATGTTCTCGGGTGGATCGGTTACTCAAACTCAGCCTGTAACCCGATTGTGTACGCCTTCTTCTTCAGGTGGTTCAGGAAGGCTCTCAGAGTCATTTTACTGGGTAAAGTGTTTAGGAAGGATTCTTCAAGAACGGTTCTGTGTTCAGAGTCTTAAAATAAACCACATGCACAACAATAACCAGAACTTAAATCATTGTTTTCCATGCTTGACACATTTACCCGAGTGATGTTCTGCTAATCTGCATGATCATCCTACCAGGCCTCAGATTTGAGATTTATACATAACCATTCGAGTCTTGCAGCTATTTTTTCACACCTGTTAAACACACAGTCAAACACATCCACCGTATTTTACCTACACACACCATCCAGCACCCGGGGAGCAGCGATGGGCATGGTACCTTGATCAAGGGTAACTCAGGGAAACCTACTGGTCCAGTTTTTTCGAACCTATGACCTTCTAATCAACTCCCTAACCGCTAGACCAACACTGCACCGCTTTCTACAGGATACAAAATAAAAGTATATAAAGACACATGGAGTGATCATTGATAAAAAAGAGTGTAAGTGAGAGTTCTGAAGTGAACACTCTAAAGTGTGATTGAAACTCATGGGTTTTCTCCTAAGTGACTGGTCAGGTCTAACTCTGAGAAACTAAAGGAAAGCTTCTTCATGGGAAGGTCAATCCAGACTAGTTGTTGTGTTGAGCTCTTCTTCAGGAACATCTCACCAGTTGCTTCTCATTTCCCGTGATTACGATGGAAGATCCCTTGATCATCACTCCCTCTCACACCCTCGGGTGGCTAAATCACTCTCTAACTCACTCATTTTCTGAGCCGCTTGTCCTGATTAGGCTTATGAGGGTGCTGGAGTCTGTCCAAGCTCTCACAGGACAAAAGGCAGGTCAAGTCAAAACACCTCAAAGGAGTTCGATTTATGAGCCACTCAATGTAGAGATTCTGGGCCACAACCGCTAATCTGCTCTTCACCTGAGGCTTATTTCTGGTCCAAAGACTAAACTGAACTCAGTTTAGGAAATTCACAGATGTACTGTAACCACATCTAATTATCTTCCTCCCTGCAAGATAGAGCAGAAGAAACTGGATCTTAGGCCACAGTGGAGTCCACAGAATCATGGTCCTTGCTGAAAGCCTATCAACAGGAGAACTTTGGTTTAACGGTTGGTCTATCGGAGATCATCTGGAGTACATGGAGATCCACAAGATTTCAGGTTCTTTTTTTTTCACATTAATAAGCAATAACATCAAACTGATGTTACTGCTCCCCATCATAGAGTAACATGGTCACCCAGAATGTCTGCTGAATTCTGGAGCTTGAAACTATGTAGTTTGTTTTCTGGCCCAGTGCTGAGGGACTTGTAAGGAGGAGTGGTTTAGAGTAGGGGGGGGATCCAAAAATAAGTCTGTAAGCCAATAAATACGAAGCCTTGTCATTTGTGTTGGCTTTGCTCTCGTGTGCTGGCAGAGGTAAAACAGGAAGTGAACTGAAAATGAACATGAACATGAGTTTAACAGTATGAGTTTGTTTAATGTGTTTTATTCAAGGCATCACTGTGACTGTAGATAGATAGATAGATAGATAGATAGATAGATAGATAGATAGATAGATAGATAGATAGATAGATAGATAGATAGATAGATAGATAAACAGATTCAGCATGTCTAATAATCTTAATCAGATTAAATTCAAAGTGATACATTTGAAGGATGTCTTTCTTTGCTGACTCTAATAGAATAATGTACAATTTTAATTTCTTGCTCTCACATTTCTTTACAGATTAAGGAAGAGAGGATGACATACAGAAGCCAGAATGGAAGTTCAGGAAACATCTCTTTCTGTTATGAACATCATCCTAAATCCTGTCCCAGGTTGATCTATCCTCTGGTTGTGAGATTAATGTCTTATCTGGTTCTGGGTGTGATCATCCTTCTGACTTTAGTGGGGAACCTCCTGGTGATCATCTCCATCGCTCACTTTAAACATCTCCACACCCCCACTAACTACCTCACTCTCTCTCTGGCTGTGGCCGACCTGCTGGTCGGAGGGGTCGTGATGCCTCCCAGTATGATCCGCTCTGTGGAGACCTGCTGGTATTTGGGGAGCTTCTTCTGTAAAATGCACACCAGCCTTGATGTTATGTTGTGCTGTACCTCCGTTTTAAACCTGATGTTTATCTCAGTGGAGCGATATTACGCCGTCTGCCACCCCCTGCTGTACCACAGTAAAATGACCCCCCTCACTACTCTCTCCATGATCTCTGTGTGCTGGAGTCTCTCTGCTGCTGTGGGCTTTGGGGTGATATTTCTGGAGCTCTGTGCTCGAGGAATCAGAGACTACAGTGATATCATCTGTGAGGGGGTGTGTATGGTGATTTTAGGGCCAAAAACTGCTTTGATGTTGTCCGTGTTCTCCATGTACTTCCCAACCATCATCATGCTGAGCTTCTATTTGAAGATATTTCTTGTTGCTCGGAGACAGTCGCGTTTAATACGCAACACACGCTCTCAAAAGAACACAGCAAAGAGACACCAAACCGTGAGTAAAGCCGAGAGAAAAGCCACCAAAACTTTAGCCATCGTGATGGGAGCGTACCTGCTGTCCTGGGCTCCACTTTTAATCTACAGTTTTGGTGACATATATTTTGGTTTAAACAGTCCGCCACAGCTGATTGATTTCTTTAGTTTGATTCGATTTTTAAATTCAGGCTTTAACCCTTTCGTTTACGCGTTCTTCTTTGCATGGTTCAGAAAAGCCCTCAGACTCATTCTGAACGGGAGAATATTCAGGAGCAAATCTTCGAAAATCGAGTTGTATAGAGAATAAAGTGATGTGATTTCATGGTGATTTTCATTCTTTTATTGATTGATTCCTTATGAGTAGCTACATATATAGAGCCTGTGCTGATATCTGATGGCAAAAGGAGTTTTTAATGTAATACTGAATATTTTCACATTTTAAGCGCTACTCATCATCATCATTCAGTCAGTCAGTCATTTTCTGGGCCGCTTGTCCTAATCAGGGTCGCGGGGGGTGCTGGAGTCCATCCCAGCTCACACAGGGCGAAGGACGGGGGGACACACCCTGGACAGGTCACCAGCCAATCGCAGATCATCTTCATTACATTTCTTCAAATTCCATTTCCAAGAGAATGGATATGGGACCTTGAAAAAATTCAATACCATTTTTTTCTAACTCTTGCTCGTTTACACCTCCTTGAGCATTTCCATAAGGACGTCTCAATCTGTTCTTCACAGGAAGAAACTGTAACTAAGATGCGATCGCTTGTTGCCGTGTTTTAGTGTCAAACTGTTTATCCAGGATGCAGGCAGTTCCTACTTTAGTGTAAAAAACGGTACAATAAAAATATTTTCGCTGATTGAATTTTGGATGTGTGTTGCTTTTTGAGCCCACTTACTTTGATGGTACTGAACAAATTCAGGAAACTATGTTGAACGTATACAAGCCAACCGGTTCCATCAGCTCCCTCACAAGTCAGTGCTTAATGAAAGTGAAAGTGACCATTCATAACACGGCGCAGCATGCAGTGGACCACAATGAAATTACACCGCTGCTTTTTACCACACACATCCTGCAGCAGGGGGAAGCTATTGAAAGTGCCCGGGGAGCAGAGATGGGGATGATACCTTGATCAAGGGTACCTCAGGGCAACCTACTGGTCTGGGATTCAAAGCCATGAACTTCTGACAAGACTAGTGGCTTTCTGCCCAGATGCCCACAGGGTGGGGTGGTAAAGAACAGGAACGAGGGCAACGGTCAACTCAAAGAATGGTTCACTTTAAAGAGAAGATGCTTTCACATCGTGCTGAGAGAACAGGGAGAGGAATGACCGTCTGAGCAATATTACTCTAAAGCCTTGGTCTGAGCACCAAGGTTCCTCCCTGCTGGAGGTTCAGGTGTAGTGCCTGTCTTCTTTTACGCACACACAGGTGTTCACAGGTTAATCCAGAATCCAAATCAGATCAATACTCATGAGTCTTCATCCAAATTCATCAACAATACACAAGGCCCAGCCTTTACACCCACTTTTACACCCAAAATAGTCTCAGCTGTGTCCAACAGGGGGGCGTTGTTGCCCCTCTTACACATTGTGCTTTCCAATCAGCTTGACTGATGTTTAAGATGATCCTACTCTCACTGATCTACAAGAAACCATCCTCAGGTCAACGTCTCTCATGGACCAAAGCTGAAGCCCATCGGCAAACCTTAGATAGACCCTACAAGTAGGTAATAAAGTAGGTTTGGTGCAAAGATTAAACGATGTTCAAAGATGAATGCACAGAAACATCATGTTCCTGAGTGCTCTTCTGGCTAGAGGACTGTTTGTTACTGCAGAAATGTTGGTCATTCAAAATTAAAGGCCTCCACCCCAAACAGAATCAACTAGAGGAATGAGTTTGATGTACCATATGGTTTAAAAGTCATGAGCCACCACTCAGGTCTTCATATTTCATTTTGTGTTGGTTAATCCACACAGTGATCCACGTCTGAACCTTCAAGCAGAACAAAGCGTCTAACTTAAGACATGAAGCAGTGAAGAACCAGGTGCACATGATTCCAGATGATCAGGGGATTAATTTACTGCTAATGCGGGACACCAAGTCTGAGTCTTTATCTAGAACCTTGTATCTTTAGACACGTTGAAGCCTGGAGCATTGAAGCATCTTTTATTTCATCTCCTTGATATGACAAAGATAAGACCAATTTGAAAGACAGAAAATAGCATGTTTGCACAAAATTTCCCCAGCAAAATGTAAAAAAATAAGGGGTGTCCCAAGATTTTGCACAAAACTATATGACATAGACTTTGCTTTAAGCAGTTATTTTAGGCCTAACAGATGTTTTTTGGTCTGGAATGAAGGCCCATACCAGTGACAGTTAATTTTAAAAAAAGTGATTGAGGTGGAGGAAATCGGTGAGGCTCTGGGGAAGATCTTCATTCTCTAGTGGATGAAAGTTTGTGTACAGAGAAGGAAAAAGCAAGCTGTTATTACAGCTTGTTGAGAACGAACCGCATGGCGTCCACCCCCTGCTCTGATCTTCTGCCTCCTCGTAGAGCCAGGCAAGCTCCGGTTAGTCTCATAAGCCGTGTTGTGTTGTGTCAACGTATCCCCTGGCCTTGTGCTTTTTGGCCTTCCACAAGGACGCTGTTGGATCTTCAACACCACAGAGAGCAGCATGTGACCAGGTGAAGGTGTGGAAACAAGCTGCAGGGGGAACCCAGCACAGCATGGATAATTAATCCTCCAATTAAATGCAATTATGTTTTGTTTAGAACATCAGGCAAAAGTCTCATGACAGACTACAATCTGGGCTAAAAATCGGAGGAGAATGATGTTGCTTGCAGCTGATGAGGTCAAACATGGTGCATTACTTCTTATCGTACAAGGAATCATCCATATGAAAGCTCACTGGGATTCTGTACTTATCATACTGTCCATAGAAACCAGATCTGTCTGCAAAAGGTGTTTCTTTCTTAATCAGGTGCAAACACAGGTAACTCCAGTCTAAACACAAAGAGAGTTTCATTTCAACCAGCTTTAAAGTCAATGTTCACTACCAGCACCGTTATTCTTCAGCACAGCTGCAACTCTCTTAGACCAGCTCCTTTCTTCAAGTCATGAACACTTCTCTAGGCTCCTTGATGGATGCCCCAAAGCTGCTCTCTGGACGTTGGCTGCCTCTTGTATCTCAATGGAGATGATCCTACACTGCTTCTGAAACTGCTCGGGT
Organism: Hepsetus odoe; assembly: GCA_017165825.1. NCBI lineage: Eukaryota > Metazoa > Chordata > Actinopteri > Characiformes > Hepsetidae > Hepsetus > Hepsetus odoe. Next base: position 2,405,388 of record CM029370.1, read on the forward strand.
ACAGGGACTGTACTGTAAATTAGAGACAAAAACTTTGGAGAGCTGTTCCTCAATAATACATTAAAAACACCATCCATCCATCCATTTTCTGCCACTTGTCCCAAACGGGGTTGTGGGGGAGTGCTGGTGTCCAACCCAGCGCACACAGGGCAAGGACGGGGGACGCACCCTGGACAGGTCCCCAGCCCATCGCAGGGAGGAGCGGGACGGGGACGGCACCTTGCTCAAGGGTACCTCAGGGCAACCTATTGGGAAGAGGTTCAAACCCCCGATCCTCCGATCATGCGGCAAACGCCCGACCACTAGGCCACCGCTGCCCCGTTACGTTAAAAACACCTTGGAAGCGAAATAAGAAGAAATGATTGGCTCAGGGATTTTGCTCAACGTTGTGGTGTGAAGCATCTTAATAGTGTTAAAAGGAAAGGAGAATAAATAAATAAACCCTGCAGCTTGTAAGTTCCACCCATCAGAAGAACAGCAAACATGATGTTTACCTGCTCCTTGTTTTTGTCTCCTGAGTGCTACCAAACTTTGACAAAAGTGGTGAATGTGTGCTAAAGATAATTCCGTTCCTGATTAGTCGACTGCCAGGTAAAGTGTCGAGGGATCAGGAACGAGGAGCGAAGGGATGGTTGTGATGCAGCTCTGCTGGTCTATAAATCAGTCCTGACTCGAGTCAGGTGTGCAGGCAGAGGTAAGGCTGGAAAAAGGCACCATGGCTGAAACGTTTCCGATCAAAAGACGGAAGTAAAGAATGTGGGCTTTTCATTCTCTATTCACTCTCTTGCTTTCATTTGTGACCCACAAGCTTTAATGGCACATTTAGAGAACAAATATCTGAAATATTTTGAAAATCTGTGTTATTCCTAATCTGATTGCTCTTCTTAATCCGATTTCTTTACAGAAAGAGAACAAGCAAGATGAATGTGTCCGAAAGTCAGAGTGGAAGAATAGAAAATGCTTCTCTTTGTTTTGAACACCATCCTAATTCCTGTCAGAAGTTCATCTACCCTCTGACTGTGAGGCTCGTTGCGTATTCCATCACTGGACTCGTCATAATCCTGACTTTAGTGGGGAACCTCCTGGTGATCATCTCCATCGCTCACTTTAAACAACTCCACACCCCCACTAACTACCTCACTCTCTCTCTGGCTGTGGCCGACCTGCTGGTTGGAGGGGTCGTGATGCCTCCCAGTATGATCCGCTCTGTGGAGACCTGCTGGTATTTGGGGAGTTTCTTCTGCAAAATATACAACAGCCTTGTTATTATGTTGTGCACAGCCTCGGTTTTGAACCTGACGTTTATCTCGGTGGAGCGATATTACGCCGTCTGCCACCCCCTGCTGTACCACAGTAAAATGACCCCCCTCACTACTCTCTCCATGATCGCCGTGTGCTGGAGTCTCTCTGCTGCTGTGGGCTTTGGGGTCGTTTTCCTGGAGCTCAGTGCTCGAGGAATCAGAGACTACAGTGATATCATGTGTGAGGGGGTGTGTGTGATGGTTCTTGGACCAAAAACCGCATTGATGTTGTCCATTTTCTCCATGTATCTCCCTACTGTCGTCATGCTGAGCTTCTACTTAAAAATATATCTTGTTGCACGAAGGCAAGCGCGGTTAATACGCAGTACCAACGCTCAGATTAAAACAGCACAACCGACTGTTAGCAAAGCCGAGAGAAAAGCCACGAAAACTTTAGCCATCGTGATGGGGGTGTTTTTACTGTCCTGGGCTCCACTTTTAATCTACAGTGTTGGAGACATGATATATGGTTTGAGCGGCCCACCGCAACTGTTTGATTTCTTAGGCTGGATTAGTTATTCAAACTCAGTCTGCAACCCTCTGGTTTACGCGTTCTTCTACGCGTGGTTTAGAAAAGCCCTCAGACTGATTCTGAACGGGAGAATATTCAGGAGCAAATCTTCAAGAATAGAGTTGTACTCAGAATAACACGAGCCCGGTCGAGCGCTTCCTTTCTTTTGTTTTCTGACACTTTTGTAACACATGTATCTTTATTGTTATTGAATGCAGGAACTTTGTAATATTGAGATGTTTCCAGTACAGACCTCTTGTTTTAAACTTAATGAAATCCACAAAAGATCAAACTTTGGATGAAATCTTAAGGTCTGGAAATTTGAGTTGTTCACCGATGATTAGATCCACCAATCAGTTAGAGATACCAACAAAAAACCTCTCCATCATTCAAAATATTCTAGTCCTCGGCCTCTGAATTCCTTTACGTTTGTATTTCCTTTGCTTTGGAAGAAGGATGGATTATTTTACAGCATTTTTAAACCCTATAATGACGTTAAAATAATTAAAATCTTAGTGAACTGTTAATGAACATCTTGATATTTTTGGGGTCAATCTGTGATAATGAACATCGCCCGTTTTCTCTTTTCCTGTTTAATGTGAACAGAAATACATTCAAACTTGTGCTCCATGTGATTATGGGGTTCTTTTCCTCTCCTCACCTGAACCCCAGTTCAGCTCCATCAGACTGGATCATCTGCAGGAGCTGCTGCCACTAAGATTAACAACAGCTCCACCCACTCAAGCAGAACCACTATAAGGTCACCGGACTTCCAACTACAGACGCTACCGGACTCTTTTACTGGAGCTCACTTTACTGGAACTAAATCACCAAATCTTTTCATTTATAAACACTTTTTCTTTCTTTCCTTCTTTATTTCCGGTGTGGCCCAGAGGAGGACAAGTTCCCCTTCTGAGTCTTGGTTCCTCCCGAGGTTTCTTCCTCCTGTTCTGCCTCTGTCGCCCTTGCGTTACTGCTTTGTGAACAACAGCCGTAAAAATCGTTTTATAAATAAAACCAACTTGACATGATGTTTAATAAGATAAATAATCATTGAACTCATTCTGATTAAAAGCAGAAATAGAAGTCAAAACAAAAGCATAGACAGAAATGCTGGGAGATTTTAGAGTCGCTGACAGTATTATCAGTCACTCAAGACCGACATTAGTCTGGAAAGTCTCAAAAACATGACCATTCGTCCATTTCTGCCCCAAATACCTGCACACTTGGTGTCCAATAAACCCACTGTCAGATGCAAATGTAACACGAAAATCTATGTTTTTCACTTCAAAAAAAAAAAAAAAAGATTTTTGTTATGGCTGAGGGTTTATATATCTGTGGCCCCATTCTGGCCCAACAGAGGCTCTCCAGCAATCCCACAACTGGGCTTGTATTCCAAAAGAGATCAGACTTGTCCTCTGAAAGTTGGTATCATGTTCCCCGCCACTTCCCTTGTTACAAAAAACGTCATGGGATTGGTTGGAGGCAAGAGCTGCTGAATGATGGACAATAACTCAAAGATGATTGAAAACTTAGAAAAGACCTGCAGCTGCTGAGTTTTTCAGTTTACTCTGCTGAACTGAGGAAGCTGCCTTGATCAGCTGCCTTGACCTGAAATTGGTAGCCTGGCATTTCATGGAGGATTTCACAGGTAGGTACCAGCGGCTGGAAGTTCTCTCCAACAACTACGAGTAAAGTGTCTTCAGTGTCCATGAATCTCTTCCAACATGAATGCATGCACTGACGATGTTCCAGCATTGGATACAGTGGGTTCTGAGATCAAGGTACATGACTTTCTTTTGATTTACCTGGATGATCTCATGCTCTGTCCTCTGTGGCCTTTAACCTCACTCGCCAAAAACACTACGTTTGACAGAAATGCAGCTTTTCTTAAATTTTAAATAAAGGACTATTTAACACCGAATGTGTGGTATATCAACTGGCCCATGTGGTCAGCAGGACCAGGGTCACCACAAACCCTAAGAAGACAGTAGCAGTACAGGACTCACTAAGACTCACCACAGTTCAGGAGGAGTCATTTAAAGGGATCATGGAGAACCATGAGCTGTTTGTACACCACGAAGGTCCCCGTGGCTTGCTGAAGGATTAAGGTGGCTGTGCTAAGTTAAAGTGGTCGGAGAGCTTGGAAAGGGGCTTGGAGACCCTGAAGCAGACCCTGACCTATGCTGACTCCACCCTGCAGATGAGAGTGGTGAAAAGGTTTCATAAAAATGAAATGAATCCATCAATAAGAAAATGTCGTATTTTTTGTTTTTATCAATAACACATTTCGTGTTCTGTCTAACTTCACTGATTGGTCAATAGGTGTTTCAAAGGGACACTCAGTGATTGGTTGAGCTCTGGGAAGAGTATCAAAGGTCCTGCATGTGGGTGTGTTCAGTGGAAGTGAGTTCAGGTCTATTAGAGTATAAATCCCAGCTGTTTCTCCTCTGTGTGGGTTCTGCCCTCATCTACAGGTTAACCCTGACAGAGATGAAGCTTCACTCTAAACCATTCACTTCTTATTCATTCTGTAGGAACGTTTTAAACAATGGTCTATTTCTGATTTTGAACATGAATGCAAATTTATCTTGTGCTTCTACTGACATTTTAAAACATGTTAGAAAAGACTGCCTGTGTACTTTAATAACATTCACAAGAAAGTGATTGTAAATTCAGATCCTAAACAATCTTCTGTGTTCCTCTCCACAGGGTGAACATTACACCTGAGATGATCGACTTACAGAACTACTTAAACCAGAACGGAAGTTCAGGAAACATCTCTCTTTGTTATGAACATCATCCTAAATCCTGTCCCAGGTTGATCTATCCTCTGGTTGTGAGATTAATGACTTATCTGGTTCTGGGTGTGATCATCCTTCTGACTCTAGTGGGGAACCTCCTGGTGATCATCTCCATCGCTCACTTTAAACAACTCCACACCCCCACTAACTACCTCACTCTCTCTCTGGCTGTGGCCGACCTGCTGGTAGGAGGGGTCGTGATGCCTCCTAACATGATCCGCTCTGCAGAGCATTGTTGGTATTTTGGGAGTTTCTTCTGTAAAATATACAACAGCCTTGACATCACGCTGTGCACAGCCTCGGTTTTAAACCTGACGTTTATCTCAGTGGAGCGATATTACGCCGTCTGCCACCCCCTGCTGTACCACAGTAAAATGACCCCCCTCACTACTCTCTCCATGATCACTGTGTGCTGGAGTGTTTCTGCTGCTGTGGGCTTTGGGGTGATATTTCTGGAGCTCCGTGCTCGAGGAATCAGAGAATACAGTGATATCATCTGTGAGGGAGCCTGCATGATGATTCTAGGACCAAAAACACTGCTATTACTGTCAGTCTTCTCCATGTATCTCCCCACCGTCGTGATGCTGAGCTTCTATCTGAAGATATATCTCGTTGCTCAGAGACAGTCACGATCAATACGGAACACACGCTCCAAAACACAAACAGGGAAAGGACAAACTGTCAGTAAAGCTGAGAGAAAAGCCACGAGAACCTTAGCCATCGTGATGGGAGCTTTTATAGTGTCCTGGTCTCCAATTCTGGTCTACAGTGTTGGAGATCTGTACCTTGGCCTCAAAAGTCCACTACAGCTTATTGACTTCCTTGCTTGGATTCGATTCATAAACTCAGGCTTTAACCCTTTAGTTTATGCATTTTTCTTTGCGTGGTTCAGAAAAGCTCTCAAACTTATCCTGAAAGGTCAAATATTCAGGAGCAAGTCCTCAAGAATACAGCTGGACTCAGAATGAAATGCAGATGTGAGTTCTTTTTAGGGATACATGAGGTGAAAATAGTTCACAGATACTAAATATGTACCCACAGGCCCACGTTATTCTTTATTCATACAGAACCAAAAAAAAAACGACCTTTTATTATAGCAGTCTTGTCAATCCCAGTCAAAGAAGCTGAAGATTCGAACGGAAACATTTCATTTCAAATGTCTTCAGATCCACCAACAGATTAAAGACCACGGAGCAAGATAGAAGTTGAATTTTTGTTTGATTGTTTAAATGATAAATGATGCGGTACGCTACCTTGTGTTTCTTGTTTATTCCATCTTGAAATGTTCTTAAAAATGTATCAGTCGCTGTAGATTCAGACGAATGGGTATGTCTTTCAAAATAAAAGCTAAAATTAAACAATCAGTCTTTTTCCAGCAATCGATCCCAGAAGCATGACACAGCTGGACCTCTTTACTGTCCTTTTTAATAATTTGCTTCATTTAGCACAGTGTATTTGTATATATTAGGCCGATTATGTCAGATCGGGAATATTTCCATATTTTATTTGCTTTTGGACTCTCGCAGAGGTTTGGCGAATGAAGCATGTAAACATTTTTCTGCATTTTTAGGGGATTTGAATACATTTGAATAATTCTACTAATTGCTATTCTTCTCAAGTCAGTTAGACTTCAAATGATAAAAGCACACTAAGGAACATGTGCTTGTTTGGACATCCATCCATCCATCCATCCATTTTCTTCCGCTTATCCGAGGTCGGGTCGCGGGGGCAGCAGCTCCAGCAGGGATGCCCAGACTTCCCTCTCTCCGGCCACTTCTTTCAGCTCCTTGGGTGGATCCCAAGGCGTTCCCAGGCCAGCCGAGAGACATAGTCTCTCCAGCGTGTCCTGGGTCTTCCCCGGGGTCTCTTTCCGGTGGGACGTGCCCGGAACACCTCACCACGGAGGCGTCCAGGGGGCATCCTAATCAGATGCCCGAGCCACCTCATCTGACTCCTCTCAATGCGGAGGAGTAGCGGCTCTACTCTGAGCCCCTCCCGGATGACTGAGCTTCTCACCTTATCTCTAAGGGAGAGTCCAGACACCCTGCGGAGGAAACTCATTTCGGCCGCTTGTATTTGCGATCTCGTTCTTTCGGTCACTACCCACAGCTCGTGACCATAGGTGAGGGTGGGGACGTAGATCAACCGGTAAATTGAGAGCTTTGCCTTCTGGCTCAGCTCCTTCTTCACCATGACGGACCGATGCAGAGCCCGCATTACTGCAGAAGCTGCCCCGATCCGCCTGTCGATCTCCTGCTCCCATTTACCCTCACTCGTGAACGAGATTAAGGGATATTTAAACTCCTCCACTTGGGGCAAGGTCTCACTCCCAATCCTGAGAGGGCATTCCACCCTTTTCCGACTGAGGACCATGGCCTCAGATTTGGAGGTGCTGATTCTCATCCCAGCCGCTTCGCACTCGGCTGCAAACTGATCCACAGAGAGCTGAAGGTCATGGCATGATGAGGCCAACAGGACAACGTCATCTGCAAAAAGCAGAGACCCAATCCTGAGCCCACCAAACCGGACCCCCTCAACGCCCTGGCTGCGCCTAGAAATCCTGTCCATAAAAGTTATGAACAGGATCGGTGACAAAGGGCAGCCCTGGCGGAGTCCAACCCTCACCGGGAACAGGTCCGACTTACTGCCGGCAATGCGGACCAAGCTCTGACACCGGTTGTACAGGGACCGAACAGCCCTTAACAGGGAATCCGATACCCCATACTCCCGGAGTACCCCCCACAGGAGCCCCCGAGGGACACGGTCGAATACCTTCTCCAAGTCCACAAAGCACATGTAAACTGGTTGGGCAAACTCCCATGCACCCTCCAGGACCCTGCTACCTTGGCAACCTCGACCCCAGAGATGGAAGAGTCCACCTCTATGTCCCCAGTCTCTGCTTCCTCCTCGGAAGGCATGTTGGTGGAATTAAGGAGGTCTTCAAAGTACTCCCCCCACCGACCCACAATGTCCCGAGTCGAGGTCAGCAGCGCACCATCCCCACTATACACTGTGTTGACCGTGCACTGCTTTCCCCTCCTGAGACGCCGGATGGTGGACCAGAATTTCCTCGAAGCCGTCTGGAAGTCCTTCTCCATGGCCTCTCCAAACTCAACCCATGCCCGAGTTTTTGCCTCAGCAACCACCAGAGCCCCATTCCGCTTGGCCTGTCGGTACCTATCAGCTGCCTCCGGAGCCCCACTGGCCAAAAAGGCCCGGTAGGACTCCTTCTTCAGCTTGATGGCATCCCTCACCGCTGGTGTCCACCAACGGGTTCTAGGGTTGCCACCGCGACAGGCACCGACCACCTCCCGGCCACAGCTCTTGTCAGCTGCCTTGACAAAACCTTGCGTACTAGCTCAGGCTCCTTCCCCACCAGAGAGGTGACGTTCCACGTCCCTAGAGCCAGCTTCTGCAGACGAGGATCGGACCGCCAAGGCCCCCATTTTCGGCCACCGCCCAGCTCACAACGCACCCGACCTCTTTGGCCCCTCCCACAGGTGGTGAGCCCATGAGCCCAAGGGGGACCCACGTTGCCTCTTCGGGCTGAGCCCGGCCGGGCCCCATGGGTGAAGGCCCGACCACCAGGCGCTCGCCAGCGGGCCCCACCTCCAGGCCTGGCTCCAGAGGGAGGCCCAGGTGACCCACGTCCGGGCGAGGGAGAACGTCTTCCAAAGTTTTTATTCATCATAAAAGGTCCTCTGAACCGCTCTTTGTCTCTTCCCTCACCTAGGACCTGTTTGCCTTGGGTGCCCCTACCAGGGGCATAAAGCCCCGGACAACATAGCTCCCAGGATCATTGGGACACGCAAACCCCTCCACCACGATAAGGTGGCGGTTCAAGGAGGAGTTTGGACAGTTGTTCTAAAATGTTGCTTACATTTTTGCAGAATTGTACAAACACCCTTCATTTTTCTTGAGAATTGATTCCCCATAAAAACATACAGGTGGAGAGTTCTATCTATCTTCTCTCTTTTGATCCAGAGAACATGTACATAAGAAGTGAATTCATATTAAAAATAATAAATTAATGGAATGTTTGCATTATTGGATACATCATTTTATTTCTGAATCTTGCTTTCTTTTTTTTGGGACTTTACCTCCATCTTTTTCTTGCAGTCATGGTTCAGGAGCATCCTCGCCTTGAAGAACTGCCTGGTTTTTCATTTTGAAGCCGTGTTCTAGCTAACATAAAGTTGATTCAGCCTCCAGAATAAGAACATCACAAACAGTCAGATAGTGTGTTGATGCTGTGCTGCTGCAGGACCTGGACTAAATGCCCTTTTTTGGGGGAAAGGAGGAATTCAGCTCTTAATCAGAAGTACTAAGTCCATCATGTGAAGTTCAGTAGCAGTTGGGTTGAATCACAGGACGGTGACCTAAAGTAGAGGAGCGAGTCCACCTATGAAAGGCTGTAGTCACTTGCAGAGGTTTGGCGAATGAAGCATGTAAACATTTTTTTTCAATTTTAAGGGATTTGAATACATTTGAATAATTCTACTAATTGCTATTCTTCTCAAGTCAATTAGACTTCAAATGATAAAAGTACACTAAGGAACGTGTGCTTGTTTGGACAGTTGTTCTAAAATGCTGCTTACATTTTTGCAGAATTGTACAAACACCCTTCTTTTTTTTAGAGAATTGATCCCCCATAAAAACATACAGGTGGAGAGTTCTATCTATTCATTTTTATTGATCAGAGAACAAATAGAGGATGCTGGCCAGCAGTTTTCTCCTTTGATCCAGAGAACATGTACATAAGAAGTGAATTCAAATGAAAATGTTTAAAATATTGGATACTTCATTTTATTTCTGAATCTTGCTTTCTTTTTTGGGGGACTTTATCTCCATCTTTTTCATGCAGTCAGGATCAGGAACATCATCGCTTTGAAGAACTGCCTGTTTTTCATTTTGAAGCCGTGTTCTAGCTAACGTAAAGTTGATTCAGCCTCTGGAATAAGAACATCACAACCAGTCAGATGGAAAGAATGGAGGAATTCAGCTCTCAGTATTACGTCCATCATGTGAAGCTCAGTAGCAGGTTGGTTAAACCACAGGGCGGTGACCTAAAGTAGAAGATTGCTTGATTGTAGTAGTTCGTACTAAAACATGAAATGAAATTTTGATTGATTACAGTGCTTTAGCTTAAAAATGGACAACTTTTTAGCTTTAGCTTAAAAAAGGACAATATCATTAGAAAGTGCTTCTAAAATAAATATTGCATTAAGTTTTCTCTCCTGCCTGACTGATTGGTCAGTGATGTTGATCACAGAGACACTCAGTGATTGGTTGAGCTCTGGGAAGAGTATCAAGAGTCCTGCATGTGGGTGTGTTCATTGGAAGTGAGTTCAGGTCTATTAGAGTATAAATTCCAGCTGTTTCTCCTCTGTGTGGGTTCTGCCCTCATCTACAGGTTAACCCTGATAGAGATGAAGCTTCACTCTAAACCATTCACTTCTTATTCATTCTGTGAGAATTTGTATCTCATGTTGTAAATAATGGGCTAAATCTGGGTTTTTGCTGAAGAAAACATTTTTCTACTGTTGTAAAAGATGAATAATTCACACTGTAAAGCAACATTATGATGAAATAAGGACAGTAAATAATCATTATAACTGTGTTCCTCTCCACAGGGTGAACATTACACCTGAGATGATCGACCTACAGACTTTCTTAATCCAGAACGGAAGTTCAGGAAACGTCTCTCTTTGTTTTGAACATCATCCTAAATCCTGTCCCAGGTTGATCTATCCTCTGGTTGTGAGATTAATGACTTATCTGGTTCTGGGTGTGATCATCCTTCTGACTCTAGTGGGGAACCTCCTGGTGATCATCTCCATCGCTCACTTTAAACAACTCCACACCCCCACTAACTACCTCACTCTCTCTCTGGCTGTAGCCGACCTTCTGGTCGGAGGGGTCGTGATGCCTCCTAACATGATCCGCTCTATAGAGAATTGCTGGTATTTGGGAAGCACCTTCTGTAAAATCCACAGCAGCCTTAACATCATGTTGAGCACAGCTTCAGTTTTGAACCTGACGTTTATCTCAGTGGAGCGATATTACGCCATCTGCCACCCCCTGCTGTACCACAGTAAAATGACCCCCCTCACTACTCTCTCCATGATCGCTGTGTGCTGGAGTGTTTCTGCTGCTGTGGGCTTTGGGGTGATATTTCTGGAGCTCAGTGTTCGAGGAATCAGAGACTACAGTGATATCACCTGTGAGGGAGCCTGTGTTATGATTCTGGGACCCAAGACGGTTTTGTTCTTTTCCATTTTTCACAATGTATCTCCCCACCGTTGTGATGCTGAGCTTCTACTTGAAGATATATCTTGTTGCTCAGAGACAGTCACGATCGATACGGAACACACGCTCCAAAACACAAACAGCAAAAGGACAGACAGTCACTAAAGCCGAGAGAAAAGCCACGAAAACCTTAGCCATCGTGATGGGAGTGTTTCTTTTATCCTGGGCTCCAATTCTGATCTACAGTATGTGCGATCTATATGTCGGATTGAACAGTCCACTACAACTAGTTGATTCTCTGGGTTGGATCAGTCTCTTGAACTCGACCTGTAACCCCTTTGTTTATGCATTTTTCTACACCTGGTTTAGAAAAGCTCTCAAACTTATTCTGAATGGGAGAATATTCAGGAGCAAATCTTCAAGAATAGAGTTGTGTTCAAAATAGTAGGAAATAGATAAAAAATATCTAACATATATAACTATATATAGAGATGTATTATATCTCCATGTAACTATATTACTCTCTCTCTCTCTCTCTCTCTATATATATATATATAGATATATAAAGAGAGAGAGAGAGAGAGAGAGAGAGATGTGATTAGATACACAGAAACCAAACCAACATCTGAAGAACGCAGCATGTATATCGTGTATGATTGTATATTCTTTCTTTTTTATTCTTCGCCAATAAGCCTTACAATATTATTTTTTATTTTCAGCTGATTTGGTACAGTGTGTAATTGAATGCTGATTGTGAGGAAGTTAGCCAATCCTGTAGTTTTTATTTGCTTCAAGACCTCATTAGACTTCTGGCAAATCTGACATTTTAAATGCAATTTAAATTTTACTTTAAATCGTCTTTAGAACATTTGTTTTAAATGGTATAAGCGAAGATATGGAACATTTATTTATCAGTTTAATCAATATTTTGGTAAATCATGTTAACATTTTTTTCTACTTTCACTCAGTTGTAGACGCACCTTTTTTGGGAGTTTTCATTAAAGACATCTCTATCTAGTTTCTTTCTGCACCTCATCCAAGTTCTTTAATATTGAACATCAGGCAATACAAGCTCTCAGTTCCTCTCTAAAATGGGTCTGTTGCAGATCTGCAGTGCACTGCAAGGCTGGGGTTTATTTGGGGATAAAGTTTGTTTTAGCACATTTATGACATGATTTTATGGGACATGTATTGCAGATCAAATCTTTAAAACCTTTTAAACACACGGCAGGTAGATAGTCATCTTTACTTGTTTACTGTGAAGCAAAACAATTACCCTGTAAATATCTGCATGCATCAGAATAAAGGTGTGGTTGTAGTTACCACTAGACAAGTGTTATTTTATTAATGTGGTTTTTTATGGAGTTCATATTTTCCACCTCCAAAAAGAGATGATTCTTCTAAAGAAATAGAGGGCAGAGGGCTTGATAGACCAGGATCTCATTAAAATGGACAAAAAGGAAGTTTTGCAGATGTATTTGACTACGATCAGGAACATCTTACGTTGTTGGAGCACTGGTGAACCCATAGGACATGACTAGATACTCGTAATGACAAAAAGTGGTGAACCCACACTAGTAGTACTGTGAGTGAAGACATTTACATTTACAACATTTAGCAGACGCTCTTATTCAGAGAGACTTCCATGTCCTGATTACAGGGACAGTCCCCCCTGGAGACACACAGGGTTAAGGGTCTTGCTCAGGGACCCAGTGGTGGTAGTGCTGGAGGTGGGATTTGAACCTGGGACCTCTTGAGCCATAGGTCCATAGGCAAGCACCACCACTAGACCACCAACACCCAACACCCCAAGACGACTTCGATGTGTTGCCTCAAAGACTTCAGTCCCATAAAATACAACATCATGTAATGGTTCCAAAATCAGTTCACGTCAAATAATGAACTTAATCACTGGGCTCAAGTCATCTGAACGTGGATCCTGGATTTCCTGGATGGGATAGCCCTGAAAGCCAGGATTCATAGCAGCGTATTCAGGACCATGACTTTGAACAGCTGCATCATGGCCCAGTTTAAGAAATTAAAATTTACAAGTGATCATGGGAGAGTTCGTTTCTGTACTGTTTAGGTATTTGAATGCATTTCCATATTATGTACGCTGATTCTTTTGGTCAAGTTGATTTGCAATGTAAACATGTTTACCCACAACCAAAGCTAAACACAATACTCACAAGACTGGACTCGTACACGAGACGAGAAGTGTATAATGCTTACACTGCAATAATCGACGCTCTGCTCTGACTTTCTGGGATCTAATAAACTTGCAGAATAATGAGACACACCTGGTGACCTGGTGAGGCTCCAGGTGTGTCCAGTCAGAGCCGTCTAGTCTAGTTTGATAAGACGGCTAAATTCTTAAAACTCTAAGTAAATGTGGATGGTTAGATTTTGATTTTTCTGTCCAAAAAAATTATATTCTTGGAATAAATATTGTAATTTTTATTCTGTCCTGCATGACTGATTGGTCAGTAATGTTTATCAGAGAAGCAGTCAGTGATTGGCTGAGCTCTGGGAAGACTGTCAAGGGTCGTGCATGTGGGTGTGTTCAGTGGAAGTGAGTTCACATCTATTAGAGTATAAATTCCAGCTGTTTTCTCCTCTGTGTGGGTTCTGCCTTCATCTACAGGTTAACCCTGAGAGAGAAGCTCCACTCTAAACCATTAATATTATGACCTCTGTAAGACTCCTTCATTTTGTTTAATGTCTTAGGAAAATGCCTTCCTGGTAGTTTTTTAAACTAATGTTTGAAAATAATACATCATGTCAAAATCTCCTAAATCAAGCAAAACTGTTGAGATTCTCTTTATTTCCACAGACCTAAAATTACACCTGAGATGCTCGACTTACAGAACTACTTAATCCAGAACGGAAGTTCAGGAAACGTCTCTTTTTGTTATGAACATCATCCTAAATCCTGTCCCAGGTTGATCTATCCTCTGGTTGTGAGATTTATAACTTATCTGGTTCTGGGTGTGATCATCCTTCTGACTTTAGTGGGGAACCTCCTGGTGATCATCACCGTCGCTCACTTTAAACATCTCCACACACCCACTAACTACCTCACTCTCTCTCTGGCTGTGGCCGACCTGCTGGTCGGAGGGGTCGTGATGCCTCCTCTCATGATCCGCTCTGTGGAGACCTGCTGGTATTTGGGGAGTTTCTTCTGTGAAATCCACAGCAGTCTTGATCTTACATTATGCACGGCCTCGGTTTTGAACCTGACGTTTATCTCGGTGGAGCGATATTACGCCGTCTGCCACCCCCTGCTGTACCACAGCAAAATGACCCCCCTCACTACTCTCTCCATGATCACTGTGTGCTGGAGTGTTTCTGCTGCTGTGGGCTTTGGGGTGATATTTCTGGAGCTCCGTGTTATTGGGATACAACGCTACAGTGATATCATGTGCGAGGGGGTGTGTATGATGATTTTAGGGCCCACAACTGTGTTATTTCTGTCAGTTTTCTCAATGTATCTCCCCTTCATTGTGATGCTGAGCTTTTACATAAAAATCTATCTTGTTGCTCAGAAACAGTCAAGTTCAGTACACAACACGCATCCCAAAATAAATACAGCAAACAGAGAACAGACTGTCAGTAAAGCCGAGAGAAAAGCCACAAAAACCTTAGCTATCGTGATGGGGGTGTTTCTTGTATCCTGGACTCCACTTTTAATCTACAGTGTTGGAGACTTATATATTGGTTTGAACAGTCCTTTACATCTTATTGATTTCCTTGTTTGGATTAGCCTTTTAAACTCAACCTGCAACCCCTTTGTTTATGCATTCTTCTATGCATGGTTTAGAAAAGCCCTTAAAATTATTTGCAGTGGTAAAATATTTCAAAATAATTCTTCAAGAACAGAGTTGTATGTAGATTAAAGATGCCTGTTCCCATTTTCATGGTGATTTTCATTGTTGCTTTGTTAAAAATGTGCATTTATGTATGTATATTAGAATTTGTTGGGAATACAATTGTTTGCAAATAATAAATGTGTCCACACAAGCCCAAACAGCAATAAACAGCATGTAATACCGAGGTTTTAATGTGGCTCATATTGACTTTAATGTTCTAATAGCTGCAAAAACTGAAGATATTTGTTATTCAGTAATGTGGTTACGTACATCACCAGATAACTGACCATGCAGTTCAATATTAAATAATAAAGGTAAATGTATGGGACACTTGGACAAGGTTGTACTTTTTAATCTTGCTTCTATTTAAGAGCATTTCTTTTTTTGCCACATATAAGTTTTTAATATAACGCATCGGCCAATAGTTCTCACTTCCACTTCCCCACTATGAAACTGCTAGAGAAACAGGTCCCACTCGTTGATGATAATTACAGCATCTGCACTAAACTCTTCCTACAGCAGAAGTGAATCTTAAGCATCCTCCATACAATTTCCCCACTCCTCCAGTCTAACCATAACCAACTCAAAAATAATTCCACTCTGAAAATGATCACTTTCTGGAAATCAGATGGAACATAAACATGCTATTGAATTTCCCTTACATTAAGGTCATCTGTTTTTCTCCATCTCCACTGACATTCCAAATGATTCTAAAGGAAATTCTAGGAAGGAAACTTTTTTTTACACCTAAAGAATCTGACAGAGGACAAGAGAGCAAAGCCTGACAGTGCACATAATGGCCAGCAGGGAAAAGTCACATTCCTATCAGGAAAGCTGAAAGAACCAACTTCCAGCAGGTAATAAAGCAAGAGAAACAAGGAGATGGGTCACTGATGAGCAAAGGGTTCAAGATGTATCAGGCCAGGACCTTCAGGATTACAGCCTGTCCCATACACTTGGAACTGGAGACCAAAGACACGATGAAAAAATGCTCTGAGCTATAAATGAGCTGGTGGGGTGAGAGGTGGTGATAGATCCAGCAAGGATTTGGACTATTGCCTTTATCTGGGAAACATGAATGCAGATAAAACTGCAACGCGCTGATAACCAGTAGAACAGTCTGAGGTATAAAGGTTTGTAAGACTGAGTGAAAGGCCCGGAATGGCACCTGCCAGCCTGATGCTTCATCATGGTTGTAGCGTGAAGAAAGGTGGAGTAAACATCCCCACAGTCTAAAAACAGCAGTGGTACCCAAACATCCTCTTCCTGATCCACAGACAGTGGAGGTTGGCACAGAATGATGCTATGAAAGGAACCCAGGCAGAATGCTAGGAATTCATTATTGTCCATAAATTAAGAGTTTCAAACTGGAAAGTTAGAAGGCTTTGCAAAACTTAGATATAAGTTAAGGTTTCTTTTTTATTATTTAATTCTCTTACTTTCAGAATCGTCAGCTAATTATGAACTTACAGAGGAACAGTGAGGAGTAGTGAAGAGCAAGCTTATTATAAACAAGAATATATTTAAAAAATTAAAAAGTAAGCAAAGGAATACAGCTGCTATGCTGTAATAGAACAAAATTGACTTGTCAGTGTAGGGCAATCTACCACAGTCTTTATTTGCTGCTTTTCCAGATCTATCAGACATGGGCAGAGATGAAATATCTTAAGAAGTCAACCGTATGATATTCATATTATACACCTTCAAATGGAGATGATTCTTCAGCTGGCATTAGAATTCTTTTGTGCCAGAGAGACAAGGTCAGGGAGGTACTTGAACAGGATCAGGATGTCAGCCATGTAAACTAAAATTAACTGCCTCAGCATACCCCTGAGGGTATAAATGACCAGAACCTGAAAAAAAAAAAAACGGTGGATGCATTGTTTAAGCCATGGAGCATGACCAGGTACTCTTAGTGACCAGCAGCGGTGCTGAAGCTTCTCATTCATTTTTTTCAGGGATAAGTACAAGGTGATGTGTGAAGCATTTCAGAGACCAAGCCTAGTGAATAAAAATGAGGTTGTTTAAGATTAAAAGACATGCATTTCATTGAGGATACAGGGATAAAAGGAACTGTCCTTTATTTATTTCACCAGTGCACCTTCTAAACAGCTACAGCTGTCCATGATCAGGGACGGAGCACAATGTGCAGTGCTTTCCTCTTTTGTTGCACCTAACTGAACTACTTCACTATGAGAAATCGTGTACATAACATGGAAATACAGAGTTTCTACTGACTGCTCATTTTCTCAAATGCCAGGACATGTGAATGGTCGGAAAGCTTTGTTGATGTGAAATTTTTTGAAAGTTTTTACTTGTAATATTCTAGAACTCAAGTAAATTGTGCATTTAGCTTTCTCTCCTGCATGACTGATTGGTTAATAATGTTGACACTCAGTGATTGGTTGAGCTCTGGGAAGAGTATCAAGAGTCCTGCATGTGGGTGTGTTCAGTGGAAGTGAGTTCATGTCTATTAGAGTATAAATTAGAGCTGTTTTCTCCTCTCTGTGGCTTCTGCCCTTATTTACAGAGATTAAACCCGAAAGGAATGCATTTTTCTCTCATCCGTTAACATCATATGACTCGTGTAAGATTGTCTTTTATCTTTAAAATTATGAATCCGGTTTAATGTCATTTTTTATACTGATGTTTTAAAACAATGAAACATGACTACAGCTGTGTACTGTTATATATCGGAAAAATCTTCAAGGACATTTCTGACTTTAATTTGTGTTATTCTGTTCCTCTCCACAGATTGAAAGGTCTGTCTGAAATGATTGACTTACAGAACTTCTTGATTCAAAATGAAAGCTCAGGAAATGTCTCTCTTTGTTATGAACATCATCCTAAATCCTGTCCCAGGTTGATCTATCCTCTGGTTGTGAGATTAATGTCTTATCTGATTCTGGGTGTGATCATCTTTCTGACTTTAGTGGGGAACCTCCTGGTGATCATCTCCATCGCTCACTTTAAACAACTCCACACCCCCACTAACTACCTCACTCTCTCTCTGGCTGTGGCCGACCTGCTGGTAGGAGGGGTCGTGATGCCTCCTAACATGATTCGATCTGTAGAGAATTGCTGGTATTTGGGAAGCACCTTCTGTAAAATCCACAGCAGTCTTAACATCACGCTGTGCACGGCCTCGGTTTTGAACCTGGCGTTTATCTCGGTGGAGCGATATTATGCCGTCTGTCACCCCCTGCTGTACCATAGTAAAATGACCCCCCTCACTACTCTCTCCATGATCGCTGTGTGCTGGAGTGTTTCTGCTGCTGTGGGCTTCGGGGTGATATTTCTGGAGCTCAGTGCTCGAGGAATCAAAGACTACAGTGATTTTATGTGCGAGGGGGGGTGTTTGATTATTCTAGGCCCCAAAACAATTTTATTATTAACAGTGTTCTCAATGTATCTCCCCACCGTTGTGATGCTGAGCTTCTACTTGAAGATATATCTTGTTGCTCAGAGACAGTCACGATCGATACGGAACACACGCTCCAAAACACAAACAGCGAAAGGACAAACTGTCAGTAAAGCCGAGAGAAAAGCCACGAAAACCTTAGCCATCGTGATGGGAGTGTTTCTTTTATCCTGGGCTCCACTTTTAATCTACAGTGTTGGAGATCTATATCTTAGTTTCAATAGTCCACTACAGCTAATCGATTCATTTGGCTGGATCAGTCTCTTAAACTCAGCCTGTAACCCCATGGTTTATGCATTTTTCTACATGTGGTTTAGAAAAGCTCTCAGACTTATTCTCAACGGGAAAATATTCAGGAGCAAATCTTCAAGAATAAAGTTGTATACAGATTAAAACTTGAATGCTGATGATTTTCTTTTACTTTCATGATTGATACTTTTTTTCTGAAGACACACTTATGAATCAATGTTAGATGCTGGTTTATGATGTCAAGGAAAGATCTAATAAACATGTATCTTCACCCCACACACCCATATTTTGCTTATTTATGATAGGTAACAGGAAGTTCCTGCTTCCAGGAGACCTTGTCAGTACAGCAGGCAGGATTTCTCAGCCCTGTTAGAACTGAAAGAGTTTGAATATACTTTAGAACTTATGCCTTCTAAGTGAAAAAGTGAAAGTGAAAGTGACAACCCTCATCATTGCGAGGTCACAGCACAGCACACAGTGAACCACAACGAAATTGGACCTCTGCATTTAACCCATGCACACAAACACTGTGCAGCAGTGGGCAGCTATTGAAAGCACCCGGGGAGCAGTGACAGGGACAGTACCTTGCTCAAGGGTACCTCAGGGCAACCTACTGGTGAGGGAATCGAACCCACAATCTTCCGATGCGGGGCAACTCCCTTAAAAAAAATGTAAATTTTATAATGTGATAGTTCCTCCGGTTGAGTAGAGACCACACCAACATCAGAGAAACATGTTTAACACGCTTTAAAACACAAATTGTAAAATGAATTACAGATCTATGTACAGTTCTGTGAAAAACTTCTTGTCCCCTCTCTGATTTCCTCTATTTTTTGAACACAATACAAAAGATAACCAGAGTAAAGGAGGTTATCGTGTAATAATCTTGTATAGTATCGTTTAGTTTAATTTGTTTTTAAATACTCTTGCAGTTTAATCAAGGACATAAACCCACCAACTGCATCACCTGTGTGAAAAAGTATCTGATAGAGATCTACACATTTTCAAATACAGTTTAATCCAACAAGTATTTAGCTTTTAAATAGACCATCTTGGGCTTTGCTCTTTTTTGTTATCTGGTGTCGACCAGAAGAGGATGTGTCCCCCTTTCTGAGTCTTGCTTCTTTTCAAGGTTCCTTCCTTCACCTTTAAGGAGTTTTCCCTCTGCTGCTCACTGGGGCTGTAAATCTGCTTCATGAGCACAAAACCTGTAAAAACCATGATATATACAAATAAAAATAAAAATTAGAAATAAAACAGTCCTGACTGGACTATTCACTGAGCAGCGGTGCTCTAGTGTTTAAGGACAAGGCCTTAGGACCAGAAGGTCATGGGTTTGAAACCCAGACCAGTAGGCCTTGACCCAGGCCTTGAGGTACCTTTGAGTCAGGTACCGTCCCCATCACAGCTTCCCGAGTGCTTGATACATCTGGACGTAGTGTGTGGGTTAAATTCAGAGGATGTACTTGGCTGTGTTTCACCGTGTGTTCACAATGACAAATAGTCACTTTCACTTTCCACATCCATTAGAGCATCGATGTAATAAAGTTTTAGCATGTCTCGGATAAAACGCTGGAGGATGCTGGAGGAAGAAAATGTCCGGTTTCCTTCTGTTTACACTGTGGTGGGATGCAGAAAGGATGCAGAAAAGTGAGACTGCAGTTTGTTCTTAAAGCCTAAACTGATGATTAAACCAGAGTTCAACTTCTTCTCAAGCAGAGAAATCAAACACAATGAACTGAAATAAGTTGGGAACCGAAAACAAGGACAAACTAGAACTCATGAATCAAAGAAAGCAAGAGAATCCTTTTTTGCATGTGATTTAAATATGCTTAGTTTTGAATGGACACCCAGGAACTGGCTGAAGAGGAGGAGCTTCAGAGATCCAGCATGGAGGAGTGTTTGAGATGAAAGGTGTGACCATGTGAAAGAGTTTAAATGGGACGTGTTGTCGCCTCGGTTTGGCTTTTGCCCTCGTGTGCAGGTAGAGATACTGTGTTTTGGTTCATTATGGATGGTGGGATTTCTGATATTGAAGTGAACGTGGCTCTGCTTGTGCCGAATGAAAACCTTCACAATATGAAACAAAAAAAACACTTTATCTTTATATAGGGCTTTAATAACGAGAAGAAATGATAACAGTAATATATTGGGATACAAAAGAAGGAACATTTTTCACACTTAATGTTTTATATGGGCAAGACATGTCTAAAGTGTGTCATTAAACTCATGAGTGGGCAACTCCACATTTACGCTCCCCACTAAATCACATCTACTTCTACAAGATTTTCAGCACTTTTTATTCCCATTTTAATATTTCTCTTTACAGAAACCGAGACCTATCTGAAATGGTGAACATCAAGAATTTACTGATCCACAATGGGAGCGTCGGCAACTCTTCCCTCTGTTTCGAACATCATCCACTCTCCTGTGAGAAGCTGCTCTATCCTCCGGCGATGAGAGCCATGACCTATCTCATCATCGGTGTGATTATAGTTGTGACTTTAGTGGGGAACCTCCTGGTGATCATCTCCATCGCTCACTTTAAACATCTCCACACCCCCACCAACTACCTCACTCTCTCTCTGGCTGTGGCCGACCTGCTGGTAGGAGGGGTCGTGATGCCTCCCAGTATGATCCGCTCTGTGGAGACCTGCTGGTATTTGGGGACTTTCTTCTGTAAAATCCACTCCAGCCTCGACAATACACTGTGCACTGCCTCAGTTTTGAACCTGGCGTTTATCTCGGTGGAGCGATATTACGCCGTCTGCCACCCCCTGCTGTACCACAGTAAAATGACCCCCCTCACTACTCTCTCCATGATCGCTGTGTGCTGGAGTCTCTCTGCTGCTGTGGGCTTTGGGATGATTTTTCTGGAGCTCAGCTTTCAAGGCATTGACTACAGTGATGTTTTCTGTGAGGGGGGGTGTATGATGATCGTAGGTCCCACCACTGGTTTGGTCCTTTCTTTGTTCAACTTTTATCTCCCCACCCTTGTGATGTTGAGCTTATATCTGAAAATATATCTCGTTGCACAGAGACAGTCGAGATCAGTACACAACACAAGTTCTCAGCAGACTGTCAGTAAGGCCGAGAGAAAAGCCACGAAAACGTTAGCCATCGTGATGGGAGCTTATGTTCTGTCCTGGGCTCCACTTTTAATCTACACTATTCATGACATGAACAATGGTATGAATGATTCACTGATATTATTTGATTTATTCATTTGGATCGGTTATTCCAATTCAGCCTTCAACCCTCTTGTTTATGCGTTCTTCTACGCGTGGTTTAGAAAAGCCCTCAGGCTCATTCTGAACGGGAGCATTTTCAGAAACAATTCATCAAGAATGGAGCTGTTCTCAGAATAAAATGTGAACGAAGCTGAATGCTGTTTAGCCGAGCCTGTTTGCTTTTTTTGAAGACAAAGTTTCGTTTTAAAAGTCGTACGTCAGTGTTAACTGTTCAGCAGAAAGAACTTTATTAGTGGAAGATAAACAAGGTAAGGCCCAAGATGGGTGCGTCTTCAGAGAACTCCACAAAGACGTGAAGTGACTCCATTGTGAACCACAACCAATCACATCCTCTGTTTTTAACACACACCGTCCAGCAGGGCCAGACATATCCAGCACCCGGGGAGCAGTGATGGGGATGTTGATCAAGGGAACCCCAGGGCAACCTACTGATCTGCAATTCAAACCCATGACCTTCTGATCCTTATCCATAAACACTAGACCACCACCGCTTCAACCATTAACAGAGGTGGACTGCTAGTTTGGAACTTGATTCCAGGACTGGGGTTTTGAGTCTCAAACCAGTAGAATCAGATTCACTGAAAAACTAAACTGATTTCTTAGGTTCTTGGGAATCCCTGTGCAAGGAATTATCCTCCAATCCAGATCCAAAGCCTTTTGCTCTGGTGCAGTGTTCCTAATAATAATCATTCATTTTTACCAAAAACATTCATGAGGAGCAGGTGGAACTTCTTATCATCTGGAAAACAGAAGATCCAGCTGCAGACCAAAGTTTCCAGTCCAAGATCAACAAGCTCAAACTGAGTTTTGATGGACTTAAAGCTATAATTGATAAAGAGTATTCATGCATTGAGTTTGCTAAAGTGAGCAAATGCAATGTGTCCCCAAAGCAGTGATGTCCTCTGTGGCCCGAATTGCTCTGTATACAAATGAAAAGGTCCGAGCTGTGAAGAAGGAAGGAGAAGATGTGGGTTTTGATGAAGTGTGTCAAAGCAGAAGTCATTTAAACAGGATTTTATTTGTTTCTTGGGGACATGGTGAATGGTTCGAGTGAGATCTGACCCGAGAACTGACTGAGGGAGATGTTAAAGATGTTGGTGAACATCTCCAGCCACCTGCTTCATCTCATTGCCCCTGTTGTCCCATTAAAAATGACACCATTAGCTACAACTCAGACTGCTGTATCCTAATTCAGTGTATGCCTATATGTAGGCAACAGTAGGGTGGAGTAGTGTCCTGGTGTCTGTAGAGGTTGTAGATTTCAATGAATGCTGTGTATCACTGCAAGCAGTGAGGAAGCAGATGCAGATGATTCCAGATGATCAGGTGATCAGTTTATTGCCAATGCTGAACGCTGAGTCGGTGGAACCCGTTTATCTAGAAGCTTTAGGCACTTTTGCAGCCTGGAGCACTCAAACATCAGTTCCCATTTATTTAATCTCCCCAGTCTGAGAAAGATCACCCAGTCAGACAGGAGTGAAAAAGTATCTTTGCCCCAACAATGTGATTCCCAGCAAAATCCAAAGAAATGAAGAGATGGGACGAGACTTTTGCACAGGACTGTGTTTCAATGATACGGATTTGTAGCAACATGGCTAATGAAGCAAAAAAGAAGAAAACTGTAGGTTTATTTAATAGTAAATGTACTTGGAAAATGAAGACTGAAGATTAAGATCCAAGCAAGCAGCAGTGATGGGCTAAGAACAAGAACCATGGAGAAGAATCTAGACCAAATATAAACTCACTAACCTGACAAAGTAAACATAATAGGTGAATTACTTTTGGTGTGGCCTACAGGTAGGACATCTGGGGACCACGCATAGGTAGGTGGGTAGGTAGGTGGGTAGGTAGGTAGGTGGGTGGGTAAGTGGGGCAGTGGTGGCCTAGTGTTTAGGGTTTAGGCCCCAGGATTGGATGGTCATGGATTCGAATCCCAGACCGGTCGGTAGCCCCGAGTTACCCTTAAGCAAGGTACCGTCTGTGTCACTGCTCCCTAGGCACTTTCAATTGCTGTACCCTGCTGGACGTTGTGTGTGGGTGAAAAGCAGATGTTTCTCTGTGTGCTGTGTTTAACAATGATAACAATTAGTCACTTTCATTTCACTTTTGGGTTTAAGTCTGGATCTCCTGAGCAAGTCTTTTAAAGCCACATGCCTGCAAATATACAAACATTAGATGTTTCTAGATAAAAGCATCTGCTGAACACTGAGTGCAAATGACTAAGCCGAATAAATTTGTGAAAAATATGATTCTGTGTCGGGTCTCTCATCGGTTCCACCCTGTAGCGTGAACTTTTCACTAAAGCAGAAGAAAAAAAGGAAACAAAACAAGTTCTGTGTATTTTAAATAGACGCATTTCTAAAATTACACTGGAGCCCTACCAGGGCTAACACAGAGTTCTCCTTAAACTTCTATCAGCAGGAATACTGTCAACACTGGAACATTTTTCCCAGAATAGTCAGTGATTGGCTGAACATCTGGGTTCCTGTATGGAGAAGTTTCATTGGAAAGGTGTAGCCACCTGGAGGAGTATAAATCTGAGCTGCTCTCTCCACTCTGTGGCTTCTGCCCTCAAGTGCAGGTAGAGTATATTGTAGCCAGAGTTTGGGGACACTCGGTTCCATGAATGTTTTATCAGTGTTTATTCCTGCTGCGAGTGTGCTTTGTGTGTAAACATGTCAATTTTATACTTACTGAAATGTCTGCCATTAAATTTTTATAATTTAGTGGACACAAAAATGTGATCTCTATCAGCCAATAAGCTCATTAAGGTGAAATGAGCAGTGATCTCCAGTAAGGGGAGCCAACCCACTGCAGAATATCCCAGACTGGCCTTTTCTACAATCTGATTTTCACACCAATTTTAACGAAATCGCCAGAATAGGAAATTTAACCAGACGTATTTCATCTTTGTGTGAGGCAACGTTTCATTCATCAGAATTTCTCCAGTTTTATCTCTCTCTTCAGGCATCAAGAACTATGGAGATGTTTTCTGTGAGGGGGGGTGTATCATGATTCTGGGTCCCAGCACTGGTTTGATCGTTTCTTTATTGAATTTTTACGTCCCCACCGTCGTGATGCTGAGCTTCTATCTGAAGATATATCTTGTTGCTCAGAGACAGTCGCGGTCGATACGGAACACGACCATAAGCGAAGGACAAACATCCCAGTAAAGCCGAAGAAAGCCACTGGCGTTGTAGCCACTTCGTGATGGGGCGTACCTGCTGTCCTGGGCTCCACTTTTAATCTACGGCACTCACGACATTTTTAATGGTTTGAATGATTCACCACTACTGCTGGACTTTTTTGGGTGGGTTGGTTTCTCCAACTCAGCCTTCAACCCTGTGGTTTATGCGTTCTTCTACACCTGGTTCAGAAAAGCCCTCCGACTAGTTCTGAGCGGAGAATATTCAGAGTAATTCCTCGAGAACGGAACTGTATCAATGAACTGAAACGTTCCGTTCTTTCAGGGTGACCTTTTCTTTTCTTTGCCTTAAAGTCATTTGCACTAACATGTGAAAAAAGCTATAAACATGAAAACTCTATGATTTACTTGGTAACACTTTGTGGTTTGATGTGCACACTTTTATGCAGGACATGTAATATTTGATGAGAATGGTTCATAAATAAGATACAGATAACACTAGTTACGTCGAAATGTATACAGATTCCTGTTCTGTGAAATATTTCTGACTTAATAAATAGCTTTATAAATATAAATATGATAAATAGCTCCTAAAATGTCAATGTATAAAATGAAATGTATAAAATCGACGTTTTCTGCTGCCAGGATCTATAAAACAGTTACAAAGCACCCTGTCCCACCCCAGGTCCATGTCGGACAGTCCTCGTCTTTATTGTGGCCTCTAAACACACATCGTATATCTGTGCTTAAACCTCTTCTGCATCAGGGAGGAGGACGGATGGAAGAAGGTCTTCATGAACCCCCTGGTCCTCATGCATTCTGCTCTTAGGGTTTAGCAGCTACTCCCTAACACTGAGCTCAAGTCAGGAAGGTGCCCCCAGAACCCCCCACAATCCTAATTAGGACAAGCAGCTATGAAAATGAGTGAGTGAGTGAGTGAGTGGTGAGTGAGTGAGTGAGTGAGTGATTATGAGAGTGATTTTTAGAAACAGTTTGATGTTTGAAGTGTCCAAGATTGTTACATCCAAGATGATGTTGGAGGAGAACTGGGGTAGTAGGCTAGAGGTCATATGATTGCTTGGGAGGGGGACAGAACTCTTAGTTTGATGTAACCAAAAACATATTTAACAGTTTAGAAACAGACAGGAGAAGAGTGTATTTGGAGCTCTCGTTTAACACAATGCAGCAAGTGGATTTTCTGATGGAAGACAACCTTTTCCGTGTCCCTGGGCCTGTCCCAGTTGAAAAGGACCAAGGATTTTACCCCCTTTGTTATCATGTTTGCTGAAGTCACTCTGCTGTTGTGCACAGAAGAATCTCTAGGGTCTAATGAGGGCAGTCTGATATACTGGGAGCGGGGAAGGCCAGTGGGAAATAGTAAGTGGAGGTCAACCTTAAAAACAGCTTCTTGTCGTGCCTTTTGGCCTCCACCAGTCTGAAAGGATTCTTCTTGAATTTGACAAAACACCAACGTTCCAGGATGCAACGTTAACTGGAAGTCAAAGCTCCTGGATTTCTGTTGCATTTCCGTGTGTTTTCCACTGAACTGAGAACCTCCCAGAATCTCACCACCATGTGGGTGTGTTGGCGTTCACGAAGTTCCTTGAGTTTGACGGAATTTGCAGAGGTCCCGTCTCTACGCACTGACGTGTTCCAGTGTGTGTTAGTCTGTCTTTGTTCGCATTTTAGCAGTTAGCCTCTGGTGCTGTTCCTGCATGCTGATGTTACTTTAGCTGAGTTCTCCACCAGAGAGGTTCTAATAGACCTCCTCTATTACTGAATGAAGACAATTCTGATTTGAACAACCTTGCATCTGAGTACACAACATCTAGAACACGGGTTCCAGCTGTTCTAGGCCCATAAGTTAAGGTCAGCTTGTTCCAGGGTTTGACACATTTCCCAAGAGTCGTGACAATTAACCCAGAACTGCAAGCTTTAGTCATACAGTGAAGTGTGGTGAGTTGGGGGGGGTTTAATGGGTTCTTGAGGAAGCCATTGCAGTGGGAGCATGTGAGTGGCTCCTGAAGCTCAACAGTTCCTGGATTGTTTGTGGGGATTACAAGTTGCTTGTCCCATTTTTAATCAGGGTGAAAGTGAAAGTGACTACATGTCATTATAAACACAGCACACAGTGAACCACAAAAAAACACATCCTCTGCATTTAACACACACACACACACCATTCAGCAGGGGGAAGACATATCTAGCACACGGGGAGCAGTGAAGGGGATGCTACCATGCTCAAAGAAAACACACGGAAACCCACTGATCTAGAATTCGAACTCTTTCATCTGTCTAAGTTCTAGGCCCCTTCTGAAGATGGATAAACATGGGGTCCTGTAACAGTGATGGGATGGGTAGACAGCTTTGTTCCAACATGAGCTTCACCAAATGCCAGCTACAGAGTTTCAGAATATGGATGACTTTGGATGGTATAGAAGGACCTCAGGATTTGCAGGGAAGGTATCCAGCTCTGGAAACATTGCTGTTGGAGCTGCTGAATGAACAAAAAGTGGGAAGCAAAATCCTTCACCCATGTCCGTGGCTTTCTGCTGAGGTCCAGGTCAACATGAGTGTACAAATGATTACAGTAGCGGATCACTGGTCATGATATAAATCATGAAAAGATCCTCAAACCACAGAAGACCAGGCAGATAGGGTTACACTTCTCTTCAGCTCCCAACAATCTCAACCAGACATAAAACTAGAACAATGGAGACTAAAACCAAGAAGATCTAGTTTCAATAATAAAAGCGTTCGCTGATAAATCAGGGTGGCTGAATATCCAGAAGTCATCAGGGTCAGCCTGGAGGTGTGCTTTTGGCTGAGAAAGGAATTAGGAACATCTGAGCAGATATAAGTATGAGCTGAAGTCTCCTCCATGGCTTTTGCCTTCAGATTACAGGTGGAGTTTCTTCTGAGAAACTGATTTAGTAAATTTCTTCACTGAATAACAT
Source organism: Hepsetus odoe (assembly GCA_017165825.1). NCBI lineage: Eukaryota > Metazoa > Chordata > Actinopteri > Characiformes > Hepsetidae > Hepsetus > Hepsetus odoe. The sequence continues at coordinate 2,433,145 of CM029370.1, forward strand.
GAAATGAAGATGTTTCTGTGATTGTTAAGTGTCAATCCATGCTTTTACAAGTGACAGTAACAAAGGGATTGAATGTGCATTAGTTTATGCTCGTATGTTTTTTTATAAAGTGAAGTAGCTACAATGATGCAATTTTAGGAAACAGTGCACTTTGTCGAAAACGTGTTTAATAAAGTATATTACTAAACTTTGCAGTTTTGAGGATTTTCGTCTTATTTTTTATCTCTCTCTTCACAGCGAGCAGCAGATCTGAAATGGTAGACATCAAGAACATCTTGATCCACAATGGGGCGTCGGCGCTCTTCCTCTATTTGAACACATCTGTCCACTCTCCTGTGAGCTGCTCTATCCTCCGGCGATGAGAGCCGTGACTTATCTCATCATCGGTGTGATCATATTCCTGGCTTTAGTGGGGAACCTCCTGGTGGTCGTCTCCTGCATCACTTTAAACATCTCCACACCCCCACTGCTTACCTCCTCTCTCTCTGGCTGTGGCCCGACCTGCTGTGGGAGGGTCGTGATGCCTCCCAGTATGATCCGCTCTGTGGAGACCTGCTGGTATTTGGGGAGTTTCTTCTGTGAAATCCACAGCAGCCTTAACCTCACACTGAGCACGGCCTCGGTTTTGAACCTGGAGTTCATCTCAGTGGAGCGATATTACGACGTCTGCCACCCCCTGCTGTACCACAGTAAAATGACCCCCCTCACTACTCTCTCCATGATTGCTGTGTGCTGGAGTCTCTCTGCGGTTGTGGGCTTTGGGATGATTTTTCTGGAGCTCGGTGCTCAAGGCATCAAGAACTATGGAGATGTTTTCTGTGAGGGGGGGTGCGTGATGATTCTGGGTCCCAGCACTGGTTTGATTGTTTCTTTATTGAATTTTTACGTCCCCACCATCATCATGCTGAGCTTCTATTTGAAGATATATCTTGTTGCTCAGAGACCGATCGCGATCGTCTGAACCACGACTTCTCAAACGAAAGGACAAACTGTCAGTAAAGCGAGAAAAGCCAGCAAAACGTTAGCCATCGTGATGGGAGCGTACCTGCTGTCCTGGGCTCCACTTCTAATCTACAGCACTCACGACATTTTTAATGGACAAGATGATTCACCACTACTGCTGGACTTTTTTGGGTGGGTTGGTTTCTCCAACTCAGCCTTCAACCCTATGGTTTATGCGTTCTTCTACACCTGGTTCAGAAAAGCCCTCCGACTCATTCTGAGCGGGAGAATATTCCAGAGTAATTCCTCGAGAACGGAACTGTATCCAGAATGAACTGAAACGTTCCGTTCCTTCAGGGTGACCTTTTCTTTTCTTTCATTAAAAAGCGTTTCAACATGCCTTAAAGTCATTTGTACTAAAAATAAAAAAAACTATAAACTTGGTAACACTTTGTGATGTGCACACTTTTATGCAGGACATGTAATATTTGATAATAAAGGTTCTCAAATAAGATATTAGTAACATTAGTAACTTAGATTTGTATACAGATTCCTGTTCAGTGAAATATTTCTGACATTTATTGTTGTACAGAAATTATAGTTAAAATAATTGATAATAATAATTCAGGCTGATGTCAAAACCATGACATTTAATGATGAGAGAATCACAGTGAGAGACAACAGCTTATTGTGTTAATAAATAGTAAATGCTCTAAAAATGTCAAATCTGAAATGTATAAAATCGACGTTCTCTGTTGCCAGGATCTAAAAAACAGTTACAAAGCACCCTGTCCCACCCCAGGTCCATGTCGGACAGTCCTCGTCTTTAGTGTGGCCTCTAAACACACATAGTATATCTGTGCTTAAACCTCTTCTGCATCAGGGAGGAGGACGGATGGAAGAAGGTCTTCATGAACCCCCTGGTCCTCATGCATTCTGCTCTTAGGGTTTAGCAGCTACTCCCTAACACTTAGCTCAAGTCAGGAAGGTGCCCCCAGAGCCCCCCACAATCCTAATTAGGACAAGCAGCTATGAAAATGAGTGAGTGAGTGAGTGAGTGAGTGAGTGAGTAGAGAGAGTGATTATGAGAGTGATTTTTAGAAACAGTTTGATTTTTGAAGTCTCCAAGATGTTTACGTCCAAGATGATGTTGGAGGAGAACTGGGGTAGTAGGCTAGAGGTCGTATGATTGCTTGGGAGGGGGACAGATCTCTTAGTTTGATGTAACCAAAAACATATTTAACAGTTTAGAAACAGACAGGAGAAGAGTGCATTTGGAGCTGTTGTTTAACACAATGCAGCAGATGTATTTTCTGATGGAAGACAAACTTTTCCGTGTCCCTGGGCCTGTCCCAGTTGAAAAGGACCAAGGATTTTACCCCCTTTGTGATCATGTTTGCTGAAGTCACTCTGCTGTTGTGCACAGAAAAGTCTCTAAAGTCTAATGAGGGCAGTCTGATATACAGGGTGGGGAGGCCAGTGGGAAATAGTAAGTGGAGGTCAACCTTAAAAACAGCTTCTTGCCGTGCCCTTTGGCCTCCACCAGTCTGAAAGGATTCTTCTTGAATTTGACAAAACACCAACGTTCCAGGATGCAACGTTAACTGGAAGTCAAAGCTCCTGGATTTCTGTTGCATTTCCGTGTGTTTTCCACTGAACTGAGAACCTCCCAGAATCTCACCACCATGTGGGTGTGCTGGCGTTCACGGAGTTCCTTGAGTTTGACAGAATTTGCAGAGGTCCCGTCTCTACTCACTGACGTGTTCCAGTGTGTGTTAGTCTGTCTTTGTTCGCATTTTAGCAGTTAGACTCTGGTGCTGTTCCTACATGCTGATGTTACTTTAGCTGAGTTCTCCACCAGAGAGGTTCTAATAGACCTCCTCTGTTACTGTATGAAGACAATTCTGATTTGAACATCCTTACCCTCAGGGATCCTGGACTTCCAGTAGCAGTAGCAGCACCTCCAACACCATCACGCTGAGCACAGGGTCCCTCAGGGCTGTGCTCAGCCCACTGCCTATTCACATTGATGACTCACAACTGTACGTAAGGCACAGCTCGAACCACATCATCAAATTCGCTGATGATGCAACCGTGGTGGGTCTGATCAGCCCGGTGGGAGCAGGCGGCGCGTGCCACGTCGAGACCACGCTCCACTGAATATCAACACCTCACCTGCGGAGATGGTCCAGAGCACCAAGTTTCTTGGAGTTCACATAACCGACAACCTCCGTGGACCCTCCTTTTAACTCCAATCCACGAAAGCCCAGCAGCGCCTCTACTTCCCTGCATGAACTGAGGAAAGCCCATCTTCGCCACCATCCTTACCATCTTCTACAGAGACCTTTGAGAGCATCCTGAGCAGCTGCATCTGCTGCGCAGTGCAGGAACTGCAATGTCTCAGACCTGGAAGTCCCCTACAACGGGTAGTGGTGGCTGAGAAGATCATCGAAGTCCCTCTGCCCTCTGTTCAGGACATTTTCTGTAGCTGCATCCATGGCTTAGCCAGCAGTGTGGATGATCCCTCCCACCGTCCACACTCTCTTCTCCCTCCTGCCATCCGGGAAAAGGTTCCATCTGGGCCTCCACTTCCCAGGATGAGAAGCAGTTCTTCCCCTGAACATCAGACTCTTGAACTGATAATCACTTTACCACTGCAATACTTTATTACTTCATCCATCCATCCATTTTCTGCCGCTTGTCCCAAACGGGGTCGCGTTGGTGTCCAACCCAGTGCACACAGGGTGAGGGCGGGGATGCACCTGCCTGGACCGTCGCCAGCCATCGCAGGGAGGAGCGGGACGTGGACGGTACCTTGCTCAAGGGTACCTCAGGGCAACCTATTGGGAAGGTGCTTGAACCCCCGATCCTCCGATCATGTGGCCAACGCCCTAACCACTAGGCCACCGCTGCCCCACTTTATTACTTATTACTAGTATTTATCTTTTTGCACCCGCACTTTAACCACAACACTGCTGCTCCATCATGCTGCCAGTAACATGGGCTGCTTTGTTCTGCAACACCACAAGAACAAAGCAGCGTCGGATGAATATACTGCATGTTCAGTCTATTGTTCTGTCTGTTGTTGTTGCACTTGTCTGTCTGTCTTGTCTGGTGTCTTATGTCATGTCTTATGTCGAGTTATGTAGCACCAGGGTCCTGGAGGAACAATATTTTGTTTCATTATGTACTGTGTATATGGTTGAAATGACAATAAAACCTACTTGACTTACATCTGTGTAAGGCAGACATATCCAGCACACAGGGAGCAGTGATGGGGACAGTACCTTGCTCAGTGGAAACATTGGGAAACCTACTGGGCCAGAATTCAAACCCACAATCTTCTGATACAAGGGCCTATTCTCTAAGCTAGGACAGGGCTGCCCCACCTGAAGATGGATAAACATAGGGTCCTGTAAAAGTGATGGGATGGGTAGACAGCTTTGTTCCAACATGAGCTTCACCAAATGCCAGCTACAGAGTTTCAGAATATGGATGACTTTGGATGGTATAGGAGGACCTCAGGATTTGCAGGGAAGGTATCCAGCTCTGGAAACATTGCTGTTGAAGCTGCTGAATAAACAAAAAGTGGGAAGCAAAATCCTTCACCCATGTCCGTGGCTTTCTGCTGAGGTCCAGGTCAACATGAGTGTACAAATGATTACAGTAGCGGATCACTGGTCATGATATAAATCATGTAAAGATCCTCAAACCACAGAAGACCAGGCAGATAGGGTTACACTTCTCTTCAGCTCCCAACAATCTCAACCAGACATAAAACTAGAACAATGGAGACTAAAACCAAGAAAGATCTGGATTTCAATAATAAAAGCATTCGTGATAAATCAAGGATTGGCTGAATATCAGGAGAATCATCAGGGTCCAGCCTGGAGGTGTGCTTTAGCTGAAAGGTGGGAACATCTGAACGAATATAAATGTGAGCTGAAGTCTCCTCCATGTGGCTTTTGCCTTCAGGTGCAGGTGGAGTTTCTTCCTGAGACACTGATTTAGTGAATTTCTTCACTGAATAACATGAAAATAAAGATGTTTTGTGATTGTTAATGTTTCATTCCATGCTTTTACAAGTGACAGTAGGATGTGCATTTGTTTATGTAATATAATATTTTCATCCGTTTGTTAAAAAGTGAAGTAGCTACAATGATGCAATTTTAGGAAACAGTGCACTTTGTAGAAAACGTGCAATAGAGTATGTGCACAAACTTTTACTGGTTTTGCAGGATTTTCGTTTGTTTTTATCTCTCTCTTCACAGCCGAACGGCAGATCTGAAATGGTGAACATCAAGAACTTCTTGATCCAAAATGGGAGCGTCGGCAACTCTTCCCTCTGTTTAGACATCATCCTCTCTCCTGTGAGAAGCTGCTCTATCCTCCGGCGATGAGAGCTGTGACTTATCTCATCATCGGTGTGATCATATTTCTGGCTTTAGTGGGGAACCTCCTGGTGATCATCTCCATCGCTCACTTTAAACATCTCCACACCCCCACTAACTACCTCACTCTCTCTCTGGCTGGCCGACCTGCTGGTCGGAGGGTGCGTGATGCCTCCCAGTATGATCCGCTCTGTGGAGACCTGCTGGTATTTGGGGAGTTTGTTTTGCGAAATTCACAGCGGTTTTAACATCACGCTGTGCAATGTCTCCGTTTTGAACCTGGCGTTCATCTCAGTGGAGCGATATTACGCCGTCTGCCACCCCCTGCTGTACCACAGTAAAATGACCCCCCTCACTACTCTCTCCATGATCGCTGTGTGCTGGAGTTACTCTGCAGTTGTGGGATTTGGGATGATTTTTCTGGAGCTCAGTGCTCGAGGCATCAAGAACTACGGAGATGTTTTCTGTGAGGGGGGGTGTATCATGATTCTGGGTCCCAGCACTGGTTTGATCATTTCCTTGTTCCATTTGTATCTCCCCACCATCATCATGCTGAGCTTCTATCTGAAGATATATCTTGTTGCTCAGAGACAGTCACGATCGATACGGAACACGACTTCTCAAACGAAAGGACAAACTGTCAGTAAAGCCGAGAGAAAAGCCACCAAAGCGTTAGCCATCGTGATGGGAGCGTACCTGCTGTCCTGGGCTCCCTTTTAATCTAAGCACTCACGACATTTTTAATGGTTTGAATGATTCACCACTACTGCTGGACTTTTTTTGCTGGATTGGTTTTTCCAGTTCAGCCTTCAACCCCATTATTTATGCGTTCTTCTACACCTGGTTCAGAAAAGCCCTCCGACTCATTCTGAGCGGGAGAATATTCCAGAGTAATTCCTCGAGAACGGAACTGTATTCAGAATAAATGTGTTGCTATATTATTACTAACTCCTGCTTTATGGCTTCATTTTATTTCAGATCTAGATCCTGTATGATAATAGTTGATCATGTATAAATATTATGGATTTTGTCTAGAAAGGATTGAACGCCACCTTAAGCAAAAGTGTGTGAACACTCCAGACGATGATTTTCAGGAATGAGATTTACCAACTGTTCAGAGAGGTTTATTTAACCTATTCTAATAAAATAGAAGAAATGCCTGTATTTTCTGGGTGCATGTGCTCCAGGAGCTCCATTTTCCTCCCACAGTCCCTTTCATGTGATTCACTACTGAGTGCTTGAAACCAAACAGAACCCCAGATAACTGAAGGTTTTGAGTAAATCGTAAACGTGCTGCACCGTAAACAAGCATCACCCAGTGTTCTCAGGATGCATCTGGAGAACAAATTTTCCCAGCTCCCTGCCTCTTCACTTTACAAAATACCAAGCAACCGAACCCCCAGTGGATGAGCCCTGTTCTTCAACGGGTTCTCCTGAGTTCAAAGAACACTTAGCACCGTGTTATTTCAGTGCAGACCCTCCAAAGAAAGTAACAGACCTCCTGAGACAGTATTCATACATCTGGGTCTACAAATAATATACTTGTAAAAGTACATTAGTTTCACGTTTGTTCTCTGTTCCGTTTGCTCCAACAACTTGTGAACAGATCACTTGGTAAGGCTCTGAAGTCCTCTCCACTGCCTCCCTTGTCTGATTGGCCCTTCATTCTGCACTTGGGTCTTTCACTTTTCCCAGTCAGGGACATGTGTACCTCTGGCCTCCAGGGTAAGAGATCAAGTGTCCATTCCCAAAAAGACCAAGCAGCCCCCTGCTGGAACAAGATTGGACCAATCTTGGACCCAGCAGAGCCTACAGTGAAGACCTGACATGACTGGCTCTCAGGTTTTCAGGTATGGCTAAATACCACGTCAGCCATGAACTATTGTTCCTCCTCCACTAATCTCACTGCTTGCTAAACTTTTGGAGGGAATCTTTCACACCATGACAAGGAAGCTCAGTTTATCGCTCCAGAGAACAGAATCCCAGTGGTGCACTACTCCAGTCTGCATTTGCACTGCTGAAAGTTTTATGGAAGTTTTGTTTCGTTGTGTCTGGTAGAAAAATACCATTAATGTTCCTGGATGGAAGTTATGTCTGGACATGAGAGTTCAAACACAAATATTAACAGGTTCTGTTGGAAATGATTCACCACCCAAACAATGTCTGATGGTCCTAAGGAGGATAAAGCTAGAGCAAATGGAGAAAACTGATGCTACAGAGAAAAACATCATCCAGTCCAGTTGCTGGTGAAGAGTGAAGGTCTTACTGTTCAGCTCTTGATGTTCCACTCCTCATGGTTCTTAATTTCTTCTTCTGCATTGTCTTGGTTCTCATGATTCTGCTGTTTGTTTTGTCACTGGTCTTGGCATAGATAAAATGGACTTTTATTTTTGCTTTGTAAATTGACCTTGGGTTTGAAAGAAGTGCGATATAAATAAAACTTCTTCTTCTTCTGTTGTTGTTGATGTTTTTGTTGAAACAGCTGCTTATAAGTAATGAAGCAGTGCGGATTTGCTTTTGAGCAGCATGATGAGAAAAGTGAAAGTGACAACCCTTGTCATTGCGAGGTCACGGCACAGCACACATGAACCACAACGAAATTTGGACCTCTGCATTTAACCCATGCACACTCAAACCCGTGCAGCAGTGGGCAGCTATTGAAAGCGCCTGAGGAGCAGTGATGGGGACGGTACCTTGCTCAAGGGTACCTCAGGGCAACCTATTGGGAAGGGCTTTGAACCCCCGATCCTCCGATCATGCAGCTAACGCCCGAACCACTAGGCCACCGCTGCCCGAATATCTGAATATGTGTCGTTGTGAACACAGCGCAGCTCACAGTGATGCACAACACAATGCCTCCTCTGTATTTAACCCACACACACTGTGCAGCAGGGAGCAGCACCCGGGGAGCAGTGATGGGGATGGTATCTTGCTCAAGGGTACTTCAAGGCAACCTACTGGTCTGGGATTCGACCCCATGACCATCCCATCCTGTGGTCTGTTCCCAAACCACTAGGCCACCCTGCCCCTTTACTTCTGCACTGAAGAGCAGCTGGTTATGAGATGAGTGTCTGATTCCTGCTGCTTGTGTTTTTGCTGAGTGATAAATATGTGTGTCTCAAAATAAGCAGCAGCAACGTCGCTGTTGGTTAATAAGTGTGAAATGAAAGATCATAAAAGATGATGAAGACTGATCACATATTTCAGACTTGAAAATATTTATTGAATCTGTATCTGTATCTCTGTATGTTACTTGTCTTATTTTAATGTTTTAATTTGAATATTTCAGTGAAAAGATTCTTTATTTTTGGAAGTGCAGCTTGTTTAAGTGTCTCTAAGGATCTGTGAAACGACACAGTGAGTGTTCTCAGAAACTCTGTGTGATCAGCGTGTTTCCTCATGAGACAGAAACACTGACACTGCGTGAGATTATATTATGGTCTGTAGGTGAACTACAGCCACCAGGACCTCCAACTACAGTCACTACTACTGCAGTGGATGCCTTTAAAAATGAGTCTCAAACTTTATTTTTATGCATTTTTGTTATAAACTTAAAAGTGAAACAATATTAAGTTTCAGATTACGTGTTTGTTTTTTTCTTCTTACTCAGGTCAACATTTTATTTTAATATCAACCACAAGAGTTACTAGGAATTTGGGACAAAAGAAACATAAGGAACACATATACACAGTAACCAGATCCACATCATGAAAACCAAACTGTCTGCACATTTTCACATCAAAATAAAAAAATAAAATTAAAATCAAATTTTAGTTTAGCTCTCTTGCATAGGCATGTACACATAGTTCATATAGAGACATTTTGTCTCTACATGTTTACACTAATGTTAAAAGAACCTTTTAAGAACTAACAGCTTTTTTAATGATCAGACTGAATTTGAGGTCATCTTACACCACAAAAGTCAAAAAAGTGGAAAAAAGAGGATAAACACTCACACACACTCACACACACACACACTCACACACACACACACATTGGTAAGTTTTCAGAGCGGTGCACCACAAAAGAGGAAACAGCGAGTGTTCTCATGACTTTTGCAACTTTTAAGAAGCTGCTGTTCTCACTGTCTGAGCTGCAGGACAGTAGAGTGTGTTC
>CM029370.1:2443093-2445593 GCA_017165825.1 Hepsetus odoe
GCTCTACCACCGATCACCCTTCTACCACCGATCACCGCTCTACCACCGATCACCGCTCTACCACCGATCACAGCTGTAAGCTCAGTGCCGCCCTCCTTTGGTCAGTGTAGAACAGTGTGACAGCAGCTGCTGGTGAAGTGGTGAGATGAATGAGGATGATGATGATGATGCGTGTGTGTGTGTGTGTGTGTGTGTGTGTGTGTGCGTGTGTGTGTGTGCGCGTGTGTGTGTGTGTGTGAGAAATACAAGCTTACCTTTTCTTGACCAGCAGAATGGCCACCAGGAGCAGCAGAATGAAGACCAGCACGGCGGTGCTGATTCCTGCGATCTTCACCACCCGGTCCGTCTGTTTCGCCGGATCAGGAATCACCTCCGGCTCCTCCGTGGCTCCTGATAAACAAAAACCAAACAAAAACATTTACCAACACAGAGCTCCAGAAACACATCGACAGCGCAAACAACACCCTCATCACTTCAGCAGCAGCGGGCGGGGCCAGGAAGCTGAGGACTGTGGGTGGAGCTAAACAGTAAACCTGTGTATGGGGCCTACTAGGATGTGTGGGTGGGGTTTAATTATGGGCAGAGCTTAAGTGGTGTATGAAGAATGGGCGGAGTTAAAAAGCTGTTGATTGAATGGGTATCCCAATGGCTGTGACATCACAAATACGCACCTTTCGAAATGGACCGCACGAGCGAAGATTCTTAAAGCAACTTGAAGTGTGGTTACGTCCTGGATTTTACATTTATTTAAAAAGAGAAAATGAAGGAAGAGAGAAGGTGGGTATCTGTCGTTTCATTGGCCCTTTGAAAAGATCAGTCAGAGCCTTAGTTCCAACACCGGTCCGATGGGACAGCGCGGGGACGGAGTGGGGACAGGGTGGGGACGCGCTGCGAGGGACGGTGGTGGAGAAACAGAGGGTTTCATTAACATTCAGCCCTGACGCTCGTGGCAGTAATTTCAGCACATTAACGAGCATCACGTTCACACTAATTACACACCCGCCTCAAAATCACTCTTAATTACTGAACATCGTCTCAGTGGGAGCAAAACACCCGACAGGAAACTGATCCAAAACAAAACCTCGTTTCTGACGTTTTCACCAAATCGCTCCAGTAGAAGAATCAAACAAACCAATCAGCACTCAAAGCTCTGTCCATCCAGTCATCCACCCCTCTGTCCGTCCGTCCGTCTGCCTGTCTGTCTATCCACCCCTCCATCAATCTGTCTGCCTGTCTATCCACCTATCCGTCCGTCTGTCCATCCATCTGTCTGTCTATCCACCCATCCGTCCATCTGTCCGTCTATCCACCCGCCCGTCCGTCTGTCTGTCCTTCTGTCTACCCACCCATCCGTCTGTCTGCCTGTCTGTCTGTCTATCCACTCGTCCGTAAGTCTAATAATCATTTGAATAAATAGAATTAATAAAATATACTAACTCTACAACATTTACTGTTGACTGAACAATCAATAAACATAAACGCATAAATAAAATACTACCACTGTTGTTGTTGTTGTTATTGTTATTTCAGCAGTTTTTTATTATGATTTAATAAAGGAAAACCTTTTTTTATTTACTAATATTAAGAGGATAAATTAAAGAGCTTGTACCCCACTTTCCTCCTCTCCATCTCTCTCCCTTTCCTCTTCTCTCTCTCCTCCTTATTCCACTTCCATTTCTCCTCTCCTCTTCTTTCATTCAAATACTCTCTCCTTCTCCCTCTCTCTCTCTCTCTCTCTCTCTCTCTCTCTTATTCCAAAGTGCGACCTACTTTCACCCCAGTGCAGAAGAACAACAACTACTTTACATCCATCTTTCACTCAGTGATCAGCCCGGGGGCCACTGACCCCACCCCAAACACACACACACACACACACACACACACACACACACACACACACACACACACACACTTCCTCTTCATCACCATTCACCGTTACCTCACTATAACTCACTGTAATCTACACCCTACTGTCAGATTAGTGAAGCAGAACGAGAGACACTGAACATCTACTGAGAACCGAAGGAGAGAGAGACAGACAGAGAGAGAGACAGACAGAGAGACAGAGAAACAGAGAGAGACAGAGAGACAGACAGAGAGAGACAGAGAGACAGACAGAGAGAGACAGAGAGACAGACAGAGAGAGACCGACAGACAGAGAGAGAGAAAGTGAGAGACAGAGAGACAGAGAGACAGAGACAGACAGAGAGAGAGAGAGAGAGACAGAGAGAGAGAGAGAGAGAGAGAGACAGAGAGAGAGACAGAGACAGACAGAGAGAGAGAGAGAGAGACAGAGAGAGAGAGAGAGAGAGAGAGAGACAGAGAGAGAGACAGAGAGAGAGAGAGAGAGAGAGAGAGACAGAGAGAGAGACAGAGAGAGCAAAAGACAGAAAAGAGTACCAAATAAGTGAAAGACAGAGAGAGAGAGGAACAAGGAGTATCAGAGAAAGTGAAAAAAACAAGACAGAAACAGATAAATAAGAAAAAAAAAGAGAGAGAG
>CM029370.1:2461726-2469358 GCA_017165825.1 Hepsetus odoe
TGTGTGAAAGAAGTGTGGATTTATTAATTTTTTTTTTTTTATCTCTTTTAACAGAAAACAGGAGGCCTTACACTGTAAACAACTAACTGGTAAAAAAAAAACACCCTAGCAACATCTTAGTAACCATTTCAAAAACAAGAACAACAACCTAACACCTCAGATACCTGATAACACAGCAACCTAAAAAAACAACACAGATCGAATGATTCCTACCACCATATCATGGAAACAATCTAGCAACCATCAAGCTACACGCTAGCAACCACCTTCACCCAGCAACCATCTGTGATGCCACAGCAACCAACACCTTAGCAACACAGGAAATCTGTCACATCCTTGCAAATATCCGGTACACCATACTCAACTCCCTATCAACCACCTGGAATGTAATATCACCCCCTAAACCAAACACCTAACAAGGAACTGGGTCACCATGGAGACCACCTCACAAGCAGCAGGGTTACCAAGGAGACAAACTCACCAGTGGAAAGGTCACTATGGAAACTGCCTAGCAACCACCTAAAAAACAAGGCACAATAACTTCAAAAAGCACTTCAGTGCTTCAGCACTTTTCAAAAAAGGGTTTCAGGAAAAGAGCAAAACAAGTAAGGCCAAGTTCTAGACATGTTCTCTCACAGCCAGGGCGGGGGGACCAAAAACAATTTGGGTTCTCACAACAGAACCTCAGTCCAAGAAAATGCTTCTTAAGATTGTTTTCCAACCACCCTGACTTGATCTGAACCAATAACCCTGTACCATCACCTGAGAAACCGTGTGTGTGTGTGTGTGTGTGTGTGTGTGTGTGTGTGTCCCCAGAGGTGCTAATTCTCCCGATTGTTTATCAAGCGCAGCACATGCTTTCTTACCCACAAGGCTTTTCACCTTGACAGACAATTATAATTAGTGGTCACGTCCGTCCAATCAGACGTCCTGCAGCCTGAACAGGGAAAGCAGTGACAGAAAGCACCGCCCGCGGTGGGGAGACCTCTGACCACTGACAGAACGAAGGGCGGGTTAATTGAAAATCGGCCCAGTAGACGAGTGCGTGGGATGAGTTTCTAAATCAGCTCTGAGAGGACCTGCAATGCTCCGTCAGAACGGTCTCTCCTTCACAACGACAGACAGGCTGTGGGTTCGACTCCCAGTCTGGGTTCCGACTGTGAGGAGCTGCATGTCCCTCCGGCAGCTCCGGGTTCCTCCTGAGTCCAAACACATGCACATCAGGTGGACTGGAGATGCTTCACTGGCCCTTAGGTGGGACTGTGTGTCCTGCGATGGACTAGACTGTCCAGGGTGTTTCTGCCTTGGGAGTGCAGGGAGACCCACCTGGCTACGTGTCTCAGAGGATGGACAGATAGACAGACAACCAGTGGTGGTGAGGGAGTCGCCCCGGATCGGAAGATTGTGGGTTCAATTCCCTCTGTACCCTTGAGCAAGGTACCATCCCCGTCACTGCTCCCGGGCGCTTTCAATAGCTGCCCCCTGCTGCACGTGTGTGTGTGGGTGAAACGTAGAGGTTGAATTTCGTTTTGCTGTGCTGCGTTTCACAATGATAAGGGTAGTCACTTTCACTTTTTTCACAGAGAGATGGACAGAGAGAAAGACAGGCTGAGAGAGAGAGGGAGGACAGACAGGGGGACGATGGGTCAGGCAGATGGACTGAAGTACAATATATATGGATTTCTTTCTTTCTTTCTTTCTTTCCTGGTTGAATGTATGGACGGATGGCGGATGGACCATATGAAGGTCATTTACGCAAATGCCTATTGTGTCCAAAAGTATCTGGACACCTCCTCTAGTACCCCCCCCCCCCCCCCATCAAAAAAAGAAACCAAAACAAAAAACCAAACAAACGTAAGAAAGCATATCATTTGACAGTAAAGCTCCCTGGACTGATGGGACGAGTCAGAGTCTTCCAACATCAGTAACGACCTCCTGAATGCTCTCCGGTACTCACAGCAGTGTAAGGACCTGCACCGACAAGGGACAAACTCCACCCCTCTTTAATGTCCCTGATCTGAAAGCTCAGCAGCCGTCCGCCTCGGGGCGCAAACGACCGCAGCAAAGACGACAACAGTTTACTTTTAAAAAAGGAGGAGTTTAACTCGGAGCTCCAGCGAACGTTTGTGTAGTAATTACTTTTAATTTCCTTTCTTCACCCGGGTTCCTTTCACTCTTTCCTTCCGAAAGGAAGGAGAGTGAGGGAAGAAAGGATGAGAGATTTCTTTATCCGCTGTGAAGGAATGACCCATGGCGACAGGTCTCAGGTGTGTTGTGAAGAGACTGACAGAGTAAAAGATGGACAAAGAGAGAGAGAAACAGAGAGAGAGAGAGAGAGAGGGAGGGAGGGAGGGAGAGGTAGCGCTGTGGTGTGATATCCTTGCCTCAGGCTAGAACACACACTCGGGGACACGGCGCTGAGACGAGCGCTGACATGATGTGACTGAGTTGAGCTTTAAACCGGAGCCGCCGGAGACGCAAAGAGCGCCGACGGCCTAAAAGGCGTAAAACTGGTCTGAGGTCAAAGGTTAAGAGCTGAAAGTGATGCTCAAAGCTAAATAGAACAGATGACGCTGAAGGAAAGGTCATCCTTTACAGGGAAAAGTGGTGAAAGGAAGAGAAACTGATAAACGGCAAGAGGGAGGGGCTTAATGCTGTCAATCACTGCTCCAGTGATCAGTGATGGTATATGATGGCACATAATGTTATATGATGATATGTGATGGTATAAAATGCTATGTGATGGTATGTGATGGTATATAATTCTATAGAATGGTATGTGATGGTATGTATGGGTATGTTATGGTATATAATGTTATATGATGGTGAATGACAGCATGTGCTATAAAGCTGTATAACAATATACAATGGTACTAGATGCTGTTTGATGTGTGTGTGTGTGTGTGTGTGTGTGTGTGTGTGTGTGAGTGAGTGTGTGTGTGTGAGTGTGTGTGTGTGTGTGTGAGTGTGTGTGAGACCCAAAACACAAGAAAATGCCACGCCAAGACCCTTCTCACCAAAAAACAAATATATATAGATGAATAGTCTCTCCTGGTTTCTCATCTCTTTTTGTTTATAACTCTGTGTTTCTGCTATCACTCATTTTTTGGTCCCCCTTTCTCTCTACATTCATCTCTCTCTCTCTCTCTCTCTCTCATCACACTCTTCTCATCTCCCTCTGGTGGAACCCAATCACTCCGTCCGTGTCTCCACATGCGAACGGTGAATCTATTCTCGCCCTCCCATCCATCGCTGCGGTAACACAGGCGCCATGGCAACCCTGCGGGACAGAGGACCACAGTGTCCGGATTCACGCTGTCCAGATCACAGCCGTCAATCGCTCTCCGTTTTTCCAATTCCACCCCTCAGAGAGATCCCCGGGAATTATTTACACGGCACACACTCGAGAGAAGACAACAACAACAAAACAAAGAGCGAACGGAAACACCGGCGCTGTGAAAAAGTCTTAGCCCCCCTGAGAAAAAACGAGCTTTTCCATAAAAATCATTAAATACAAGAAAATGAGCGAAACACTGTAACAGTTTGAGGTTAAAGGTTCCATCCAGTGAGAATTTCACTGCTTCGTTATGAACACCAGGCACGACCTCCATATCACATGGCAGGGACAGTTTTTTAAGGTGGACTGACTCTGTTCAGCCCAGACTTTTATTTAACTGTTCTACCTTAAATCATTAGGTCATGAAAAAGTACAAATCTTTCCTGGATACATCAAATAACATCATTTAGGTGAAAAACTGGACATTTAAGTGGACATACAGGCTGTTTGAACATTGGATGTTCCCACAAAAAGAAACTGGACCACCACTGTCCTTTTTTATGCCTTATGAAAATGATCTACGCTTTAATGTCGTAAACCAATCAACACAATCAGGCATCTTCCATGTCTGGTCCAGGAGGAGTTCTAACCTGAAATCTGCTTGACCTTTAGTTGCTAGAACCTCTTCATTCAATTCTTGACAGGTTAGCATCAGATGTCTCTATAAGAACCTTATGGACTTTAGACCTGTGCAAAAGTCTTGAACCCCCCAGTTTTCCCCCAAAGATCCTGACGTTCATGTATGTTTAATGTCTTGTTAAAGGAACACTGTTACAGGTCCAGTCTCTGTACCAGAGCAGTTCTCCAGATCTTCCTGAAGGACAGTGTTGTTGTCTCTCATGTTCAGTCCAGTCTCTGTACCTGAGCAGTTTGATAGTTCTGTGTTGGTTAATCCACACAGTGATCTACGTCTGAACCTTCAAGCAGAACAAAGCGTCTAACTTAAGAAACAAAGCAGTGAAGAAACAGGTGATTGCAGATTTTTGCTAAAGGCTGAGTGGTTGGAACCCTTTATCTAGAATTTTGTATCTTTAGGCACTTTACTTTAGGCTTTTTAAGCACTAAAACATTTGTTCCTTCATTTAATCTCCATGCGACAAAGATCAGACAGGCAGGAAACAGGATTTTGCACCAACAATGTGAGTCCCAGCAGTTTTCCGAGGTCATATCGCCCCCTACACTTCCTGTCGTTACTCGCAGTCTGTCAGAATGAACGTTCCAAACCAAAGGACTCAAAAACAGCACCAAGACTGACCTGCGCACTTGGTCCGTGTGATCAGAGCTGGTCCGGGTTGACCTGTGCCGCCCTCGCCGGGTCGGGTCAGCAGCACCCGGATCTCGTACTCCGTGTCTGGATCCAGGTGCCAAAGCTTGTAGTTGGGCGAGTTGACGGCGTGGGTCTCGGTCCAGGTGCCGGAGGTCATACGGTACTCCACCTCCTTCAGGATGATGGGCCCGTCTCCGAAGATGGAGTTGGCGTTGAGCTGGATGAGGAGGTACGTCGGACCCACGCCCAGCAGCTGTGGAGGAGCGATAGGTCTCGGGGGCTCTGAGGACAAACAGAGACAAAGGGTTTTCAGGTATAACATCATGGACATGGACTCGACATTGTCCAGTTAATTCAAAGGCTGGGTGTTTCTAATAAAGTGGCCACTCAGCGGCAGCACGGAGTCTGTTTCCAATAAAGTGGCCACAAAGTGGAAGCTAAAGAGAGTTGTTTCCAATAATATGGCCAGCGACTGGAAGCACATTGTGGGTGTTTCTGATAAAGTGGCCACGAAGTGAACTCCCTGGGCTGTTTCCAATAAAGTGGCCAGAGACTGGACACACAATGTGGTGTTTCTGATAAAGGGGCCAGTGGGTAGAACTGCAAGGTAGATGTTTCAGATTAAAAGGCCATTTGGTGGAATCACAAGGCTAAGGGGTGTGTTTCTGATAAAGTGGCCAGTGAGGGACGTGTTCAGCTAAATACGTCCGAAGAAAGAGAAGAAACAGAGCTACAAGTTAAAATCAGTGGAGGCTCCAAGATAAACAAATACCTGTAAACTGTTCCAATACAATAAACTCATATACCAGGTGACGGTGACACACACACACACACACACACACACACACACACACACACACACACACACACACACACACACACACACACACAAAGAAATCAAAACAACAAACACAGTCTCTTTCACAGATTCATGGCTGATGCCAAATCATTACAGGACAGCAGACCATCCAGATGGTTCTCGAGTCTATCAGTGTGTGTCTGGGTCTAAAGCGAGATTGGGTTTGGCAAGGCACACACAGCACACCTACACACACACACACACACACACACACACACACACACACTCACACACGCACAGCACAGACACTGCATACTTTAACACTTCCATCTTGATTGAAATTCTCCTGAAGAACAGACGCCGGTGGAAATGTGTCCCGCTCTGTGGGCCAGGATCGTCTCCGAGGCAGGGACTCTGGAGGACAGGGATTTGACTGGCAGGCAGATTTCAGGGGGACCAAAGTGTAAAACGGGCCCAAGACACCGGGGACAACAGTCTTGACGCCGTGTCCACACATTAACACACCAATGTGTGAATTAAAGGCATGTGTTCAGCACAGGTTAATAGGCCATTTAGCCCCACCCATTCACCCTACAGTGTTTTAGCCCCACCCACTCACCCTACAGCACTAAACCCCAATCCATTCAGTCTAAACCACCCACTCAACACTTTAACCACACCTGTTTAGCCCACATCACTAAAACTCCGCCCATTATTTTTCTTAGCCCCACTCGTTCAGCCAATAGCAATTTAGCCCCAGCTGTCTTCCCTCTTATAGGAGTTCGGCCCCTCCCTCTCGGGTTATAGCACTTTAGGCTCCGCCCATTCCCCCCAACAGTTCATTCCGACCCAATCAACCTAGAGCAGTTAAGCCCCACCCATTCAGTCTATAGCACTTTAGCCCCACCCATTATTTTTACAGCATTTTAGCCCCTCCCAGTTAAACTCCAGTGGTTTAGTGCCGCCCGTTTTATATTTTAAACATACACACACAAACACACACACACATATGGAGGGTTAAAACGTAGGAGTGTGTGATGGAGTTGTGTTTGGTCGTTACTGAAGCAGTTTTAGTTAATAAGTGTGTGTGTGTGTGTGTGTGTGTGTGTGTGTGTGTGGCAGCAGGCCAGAGACCAAGCGCTCATACAGGCTCGCCTGAGTTGCATAATTAACTTCAACAAATGGGGAACACTGGAGCCATCTGGAGTGGCAAAGAGAAGGTGTGTGTGTGTGTGTGTGTGTGTGTGTGTGTGTGTGTGTGTGTGTGCTGAAGAGCATCTCACTGTCTCAAAAGGAAAGGGCAACGCCCACTTTCCAACACTCAAATGGCTCAGATTTCTCTCCAGTGTTTCTGAAAGGAACCGGATGCCATGTATTTCATGTCCCCAGTGACGCACCACGTGTCTCTGTGTCTCTGCGGGACGGGGACGATGGTAAAATAGTCTGAACTCAACCCGTCCGTCCTCACGGCGTCTCCCTCCAACAGGAACCGGTTCAGTTTTAGTCCAAAATCTCCAAAACGCCGTCTCAGGCGTCCGGCAGGTCTCCACCACCAGGTCGTGTCTTTGAGGGACATTCAGATGTTTGGCTCCATGAGCTGGGGGCAGAATCTGGAGTGTGTGTGTGTGTGTGTGTGTGTGTGTGTGTGTGTGTGTGTGTGTGTGTGTGTGTGTTCTGAGTAGTAATGGAAAGGTGAGTGTATTCTGCTCTGTTTCAGAGAAAACAAATAACCCTCCAGAGAAAAAGGCTTTTAAACACACGAGAAAACACACACCACTTCATTTAGAGCTCAGAACACACACACACACACACACACAACACACACACACACACACACACACACACACACACACACACACACACACACACACATTCTTCGTTGTGGTTCACACTTGCTGTGCTGTGACCTCGCAATGACAAGGGTTGTCACTTTCACTTTTTTCACTTTCACACACACCCACACAGGAGTAAACACACACACACACACACACACACACACACACACACACACACACACAGGAGTAAACACACACAGACACACACACACAGGAGTAAACACACGCACACACACACACACACACACAGGAGTAAACACATACACACACACACACACACAGGAGTAAACACACACACACACACACACACACACACACACACACACACAGGAGAAAACACACACACACACACACACACAGGAGTAAACACACACTCACACACACACAGGAGTAA
>CM029370.1:2469858-2474858 GCA_017165825.1 Hepsetus odoe
ACACACACACACACACACACACACACACACACACACACACACACACACAAACTTTAAAACTGCTACAAGTGAAATACTGTATGTGTCCTAAATTGTCCCCTAGGTGTGAGTGTGCTTGCGTGTCTGCCCTGCAATGGACTGGTGACCTGTCCAGGGTGTGTCCCCGTCTTTCATCCTGTGAGAGCTGGTACAGATTCCAGCACCGCCCACACCCATAATCAGGACAAGCGGCTCAGAAAATGAGTACACAGTTATAGTATTCCTACTACAGAAAACTGAGTGGACAGTCTGTCTTTCTGTCTGTCTATCTGTCTGTGTGCTCATTACTGGGTGTGTGTAAATAAGGGCGCCCGTGATGGAGACGGTGCGGTGTGATTATGCAACGAAGCTCATTAACGGAGCTCTGCAGAGCAAAAACTGTAAATCTATACGGTGGCGTTGAGGTGGTTAAACTGAGGGGTTTCTCAATTCATTAGTGTGTGTGTGTGTGTGTGTGTGTGTGTGTGTGTGTGTGTGTGTGTGTAACATTTTGTTCATACAATGGCAGGAATACTGGAAAATCAGTACAATAAGAGAAGTAGAGGCTTTTTGTGGGCGGAGCTTTTTCCAGGTAAATTCTGTGTGGGTGGAGCTTTGTCCAGGTGAGTTTTGTGTGCGTGGAGTCTTTTCCATGTTATTGTTGTGTGGGTGGAGCTTTGTACAGGTGGGTTTTATGTGCCTTGAGGTGAGTTTTTTGTGGGTGGAGCTTTTTCCAGGTGAGTTTTTTGTGGGTGGATCATTCGTGGTGTAATTCAAATTGAAACTGAAAGTCATATTTGATGAAGCAGGGAGAGGAGGTCCTGACTGAGCGGGCCGAGTGCAGTAAAGTGTGTAAAATGTTGAAAAAAACAACTTTGAGTTGAGCTTGTTTCTGTGGCACTGTTGCCTCTTCTTCATGGAAACATATTTAACGTCTGAAGATTAAACATCGTGACGTGTATTCTGAAGAATATTTCTTGCCCATTTTCCCAGCGTCAGCACCCTTCGACAATCACCATGGTAACGGGATCATCAGCATCACCTCACTGGTTTAATGTTGAGGCTGATGGGCCTGACCCCAGTTCCCAACATCCTGAAAGGCTGGAAAAACGAGCCTGTGTGCTGCGTTGAACTCCTCACGTTCGGTAATTAACAGAACCAGGGTCAAAGTTCAGGCCAGGCTGGCTCTAATTGGCTGGCGAAGGAGGGGAAGTGATGTAACACGGTGGCACGGAGGAGAGCAGAAACACACAAAACAAGCACCCACGATGAGATCTTTACGCCAATTACTCGGGAAATAAACAGGGTTGTTTTTTCGGGAGCTTTTAATCGGTACCGCGGCTCCGGGCCGAGCGTCAGTCGATACGACGGCTTTGGGATGGAAGATTAGTCGGGGCAGCAGCTCGACGGCGATGATGGTGGAGCTTCACAGACATCAGTCTCACCTGCCAGGTGTTCCTCCTGCCTCGATGAGTCGGTCGGGCACGAACGTTTGGGGGATTTTCTGACGATTCTTTTGTGCACAGCTACTGTCCATTTGCTCATTTTCACATATCGGGCATAAATGAACGAATGAATGAACGAATGCATAGATAGATAAATAAATAAATAAGAATGAAATAGAATAAAAAAATAGACAGAAAATAAATAAATACATAAATAAATAAGAATGAAATAGAATTAAAAAAATAGACAGAAAATAATAAATAAGAAAATAATAAATAAGAAAATAAATAAATAAATAAATTATATATTAATAACATTAAAAAAGTGCTTTTTAATGTGTAAATCTCAGCAAATAAATAGAAATCCTGTGCAAAAAAACAAACCTTTTCAAACGTTCACCTCGTTTATAAATCTGCTCGCTGCTGATCAGACTCAGGTGCAGGTCTCGTTGGTTGATGGAGCACAACATTAAAAGAGGTCCGGTTTATTTTTCACGCACATTTCAATCAGACTTTATGAGCGTGCTTGCCGCCGAAGTTTTTGTGGCCCTTGTTTTATTTTATTAGGATTTTTTTGGCGTAAATAAGATGCTGTGCGTTAATGATGACCCAAAGGAACAAATAAATACATACATAATACACAACATATTCATACACATAAATAAAGGAATAAATAAACGAGTTAAAGCGGGTTTCAGTTTTTAAATCTCAGCAAATACTTACGAATTCTGCACAGCATTAAGAAACCTTTTCATTTTCTGACCCCACGTTAACAAAACGGGTCAAAACTGGAAACTGACCGAAGAGACGGGTCGCCTTAATGTCGTTTCACACTTCCGGATCGTCCGGAGGGACGATGGAGTGAAATGGAATAAAAAATAAATAAACGGAGTAATAAATATCAAATAAACATCACCTCAATCTGTCAAGCGAGCTGATTTGAGCGTTGGTGATTTGGAACGAGGCCTGATTTCAGCCTCACCAAGGAGTGATTTTAATGAGATTTTAAATAAATGAAGACTGTTACGAGCGGAGCCGCTGTTGGCGTTTTGTCCCACAATGCATTTTTTATATGGCTTGATTGAATAAATAAACAAACAAACAAAAAAAGTGGCCTGTGCTTTTCAGTGCGTAAATTACCGCAAGCAAAGATAAACTGTGCATTAAAATGATAAATGATTTAAGATGAAAGATTATTATATCAACAGTTGCAGGCTTCGCTCTGTACTGACCAGCGAGGTCATTTAAGGTCCTTTTACACTCGTTTTTGGGAAAACAAATCAACTGGGGGGGGGAAACTGGCAAACAAACAAAGAAAACAAAATCAAGAAAATAAATAACAAACAATATAAAGCCTTGCTTCCAAAAGCACAATATGATCAAGGTTACAGTTTTATTAAATACTAGCTCTGTGTGTGTGTGTGTGTGTGTGTGTGTCATACCTTGCACACACACGGTCTCTGACAGGGGTCCTGATTGATGCTGCCGATTGAACTGCAGTTGCAGCGCCGACACTCTGGGAATCCGGTGAAGCCGAAAGCACACCTGTCGCACTTCTCGCCCTCAAAACCTACCTTACAGCGACACCAGCCTGCAGACAGACCTGTGAGTGTGTGTGTGTGTGTGTGTGTGTGTGTTTGTGGACAGAAAAACACAAACAATGTTGAATCAGTGGAGCTTATCAACGTATTTGAGTTTTGAGAGGGTGGAGCTTTGTCCAGGTGAGTTTTGGGGGGGTGGAGCTTTGTCCAGGTGAGTTTTGAGTGGGTGGAGCTTTGTCCCAATGAGTTTTGTGGGGGTGGAGCCTTGCCCAGGTGAGCTTTGAGTGGGTGGTGCTTTGTCCCGGTGGGTTTTGTGTGGTTGGAGC
The DNA here is from genome assembly GCA_017165825.1 of Hepsetus odoe. Taxonomy (NCBI): domain Eukaryota; kingdom Metazoa; phylum Chordata; class Actinopteri; order Characiformes; family Hepsetidae; genus Hepsetus; species Hepsetus odoe. The sequence goes on from CM029370.1 coordinate 2,473,189, forward strand.
CTTGCCCAGGTGAGATTTGAGTGGGTGGAGCTTTGTCCAGGTGAGTTTTGGGTGGGTGGAGCTTTGTCCAGGTGAGTTTTGAGTGGGTGGAGCTTTGCCCATCAAGTTATAAATTGGCAGATCTTTGTCCAGGTGAGTTTTGAGTGGGTGGAGCTTGTCTAGGTGAGGGTTGTGTGGGTGGAGCCTTAGGCATGTAAGTTTAGTAGGTGGAACCTTGAACAGGTGAGTTTTGAGTGGGTGGAGCCTTGCCCGGCTGAGATTTGAGTGGGCGGAGCTTTGTCTGGGTGAGTGGTGTGTGGATGGAATATTGTTCTGGTGAGATGTGTGTGGGTAGAGCTTTGTCCCAGTGAGTTTTGTGGGGGTGGAGCCTTGCCCAGGTGAGATTTGAGTGGGTGGAGCTTTGTCCCAGTGGGTTTTGTGTGGGTGGAGCCTTGCCCAGGTGAGATTTGAGTGGGTGGAGATTTGTCCAAGTAAGTTTAGTGTAAGTTTGTGATGACATTGTTCAGGTAAAGACTGAAGTGGGTGGGGCTTATTCTCTATTTACCTGCCGTGGCCTGAGTCTCATCAGGAACACATGCAGAAGAGACAGAACCTCTTGGATCACATGAGCAGGGTCTGCAGGGATGGAGGTTCTCTGGATTCACCTGAAGAAGAGGAACATGGACATTTAGAGGAATAACCCAATCAGAAGGAAGACTAAACGGGTGAGGACACGGCACATTAACCTCTGGCTTATAATTAGACTTTTATTTAAAACAATCAATAAAATTCTACTTCAAACAAGCCTTTGATCTTGAACGGACCAATAGAAATGGACCAAAAGTGTTGATTTATTTTCCCTTTCTTTTTCATCATTTTTTGAAGAAGAACAAAACGGAGCAGTGTGGCCTCGTTCTAAACACTCAATGAAACAGAACCGAGACTCACCCCGTTGGGTCGATAGAACCCGTCGCTGCAGGATTGGCAGTTTACTCCGGCCGTGTTCGCCGAGCAGCCGATACAGACTCCGCCCCCTTCGTATTCCCCGTTAATGTTGAGGCTCAACTTCCTGTCGGCCACCGTCTGGTTGTAGTAGCACTGATCTGATTTACCGTGACAGTTACACCCTGCAGACAGAACGCAAATTCAGGTTCTGAGGGTTCTGCTGCAGATTCATTTCAAGAACGATCAATAAAACACCTCACTGGTTCTGATTCTTTTGGTTGGCTTGGTTTGTTTGATTCTGCTGGACCTCTAAGCAATTATTATTTTTAATTTGGATCAAGTTCTCATTTCTGATTGGATTTTTTCAGGTGGTTCTATTTCTATTTTGGTGTTCATTTATTAGGTTCTACTGTGGGGCTTGTGGAATCTGGTTGTAAAGCACTCCATTGGGGTTCTGATTCTTTTCTTTGTAATTATTTTTCTTGCTTCACTATGGGTTCTATTAGATTCTGGTTCTGTTATTTGAATATTTTGTGGTTCTACTGCTCAGTTTTGTAGGTGCTGGGACTCTTTTGGTTGAGCCTTCAGCAGTGTAAGTGATAGGTTCTTTTGGGTTCTGTTGCAGTTTTGTTTTCAGAATGACAACAGTATTTTTTAGTGGCTGCTGCTAACTGGTTCTGCTGGGATTCGGAGCCTTTTTATTGGATTGTGTTCCACTTGGAAAATCCTTTTGGGATCTGTCTGGG
>CM029370.1:2479858-2484182 GCA_017165825.1 Hepsetus odoe
GAGGGGAAACGGCCTTCGATACGATGAGCCTGTGTTTGTTTTCCGTTTTCTATGATGGATGGGATAAATTCTCAACTCCGCACATTAAACTGGAGTTAAAACCTCAGTTGTGTCTCTAACATGGACGTGGACGTTCTGCTGTCTAGCTAGGCGGAAATCCTCTCGAACGACTAGCGACACCCCCTTGTGGAGAGTGTCCAGACTGCAGAGCACGGCTTTAGAATCACTCGTCTTGATCCTTCCGACTGAAACTCATCGACCGCTCGGTTATTTTTTCATTCTTGATCACTCGAGTGAGCGTGGTTGCGTTTCTTTTAGCGTAAAATATTTAATCCTGATGTTTTTATTATGTTTTTTAACTGAATAACAACATCTACACAGACAGGAGTAAACACAAAGAAGGAGAACAAGCTAAAAATGAAAATAAAACATTTTTGAAATCATTGATATATATTTATAAATATAAAACTATGTCCTTCGCTTTACTGCTTCGTGTCCTGGTTCCACATTTGATAGTCTCCAGCTGTCCCTCATCAAGGGACCAAAACTTCATCCCACCAGGACCAGCCAGTACCAATAAGTCCAAAACCAGAAAACCCAAACCCACAGCTTTGAGACGGGACCACACAGGGTCCCAAAAACCAAACCCAGACCCGTCTTTGAGACCGAGCCCACCAGCATCAGCCGGAACCGATAAGTCCCAAAACTAGTCCTTCATATCTCGGCCCACTTGGACCAGCCAGTCCTGATCAATCCAAAACCCAACCTGACGGGACCACTCCAGGCTCAACCAGTACCAATAAACCCAAACCCAGTTCTGACAAATCCAGAACCCAAACCTCAAACCATTGTCTTTTCCAACCAGGACCAGCCAGTCCTGATAAATCCGAATCCCAAACTGGTTTTTGAGACCCGATCCCATCAGGACCTGTCGGCTCGGATAAACTCAAAACTCCGTCTCCGTCTCCGTGTTTCCGATATAGTGGCCACCCCGTTCTGTTATTCGGGCTTAACGATCAGCACTAATTACTGCTGTGAGTTTTACAGAAGCCGAAGAGTCACATTTCAATCGAGCTCATGCCTCCCACCCACCTCTCTCATTAGTTTTTTATCACACACTCACACACAGCTCAAAGTCTGGCAGTAACTAAAGCAAGCATGAAGCACACACACACACACACACACACACACACACACACACACACACACACACACACACACACACACACACACACATAAACAACGCTCCGGGTCTGACAGTTAAAACAGCATTGAATATTCGTGGACGCGATCCGTTAACGGGCTCATGCAAATGAAGTCGAGGGCGTCAGTTGGGCATGTCCTCCACACACACGCCGCTAATAAGTGTCAACCGGCGAGGACTGTCTGTGTCTTCTGAGGAAACAAGCTCGTCTTTTGACGTCCCTTCAACAACACGGAGCCCGGGTCGAGTCAGGAAATCAGATATCGGTGCCGTCCGTGTCCAGACAATGATGATTTTTATGTTTTTAAATTTCTGTTTCGTTATTTTGACAAAAAATGTAAATCTTCGCTAATTAACACATATGATGAGGGGATGGAAGGTCTAGGGTTGCTTGGCAACAGTAATATAGTAAACAATATTATTCATTAGTGAAAATATGAAATTGGGAACTATTTACAATTTTGTCTCAGTAATTGGTAAAAGTTGTTAGAATCTGATTTTGCTGTGTTATTCAGAGGGACTTCTTTCCTGATTAAGGTTCTCGATTAAGAACCCAATGGTGCTGGAAGCGGGATGCGTCCTTTTGGTCCATAGTGTTGTCCAACCACCAGGCCACCTCAAACACGTCTCCTCGGAAATCGTCTCCGTTCTGGTTCAGGCGTCAAATATTGAACCGTTGGCATCATTTTGAGCAAAAATGTTGCAGAACCTGAAAATTCAGTTCCCAACTGGAACCAAAGCATTGGTTTTTCAAGCAAGGACCGTGAAGACATTACTGGGCGTGTCTTCCTTGTTTGCTTCTCTTCTCAGCTGATGATCTTTATTCACAGTGGTTCCTCCAATCTGGTGGAGATGTTGGCTGGTTCAAGAGATGGAACCAAGGTTCAAAGGCTCCTGAATGGAACCAGTTAGAGAACCAGATGTTGGAAACAAGGAACCGAGACCAGCAAGTCCTGATAAACCCGAATCCCAAACTGAGTTTTGAGACCCGATCCCACCTGGACCCGATCCCACCAGGACCTTCTCTTCTCAGCTGATGATCTTTATTCACAGTGGTTCCTCCAAACTGGTGGAGATGCCAACTGGTTCACGAGATGGAACCAAGGTTCAAAGGCTCCTGAATGGAACCAGTTAGAGAACCAGATCTTGGAAACAAGGAACCTTTGCTGCTGAGGCCGAAATCCAGCCTCTTGTTTCAGAACCCAAAAAGGAAGTTTTTATACTAAAGTTATTGGCTTGAAGTGGACGTCCTCCCCCTCCACACACACACACACACACACACACACACACACACACACACACAAAGGCAGCAAGCCCTTCATGCTGTCTCTTTGACTTCCTCTTTGTCACCGTCTCTCTCTTTTCCCTCTTTCATTACGCCTGTCCTTGCATTCCCGTGTTTTTCTCATCAAAAAACAGTTTTCCCACAAAGTGCCGAACGGCGGGGACAGGGGACAAAAAAACCACACACTCTCTTCCCTTGACATTTGGACATTTGTCTCTGCTCTGACGGCCCCATTTCATCTGTAAGTCATTTCTGTAAAAAGAAAATGCATCATTTACTCCAGCACACCTCCTTGCAGCTCCTTCCAGCCTCCCATTGTCGTCCTCGAGGACAAAAAATCTTGAATAAACTGAATAAAACGTGAACCTTCAGCGGCAAACAATCAGACATTTTACTTCAGAGTGTCTCCCGTTTCTCTTTCCTTCAGGTTCTTCAATGCTTTTCACTGGGGTTTTGTGTTTTGGTAGGATTTAGGACCCTGTAGCCTTTAAAATTTTACATTTTATTAATAATCTCTCAAGTTAATTCGGCATATTTTTTATTTGAATACAAAAAATGATTTATAATTTGAAAACATAGAGTATATATAGATATATATTATAGAATTATGTAGATATTTTTGTTTGTGGACCAAACATAGGTGTTTCCAATAAAATGTCTAATAAATGGAAACACAAAGTAAGTGTTTCCAGTAAAGTGGCCAGGAAGTAAAAATGTAAGGGTTTGTAATAAAGTGACCATTGAGTGGAAGCCCAGGGTGTTTCTAATAAAGTGGCCAGGTAGTGGATAGCTGTTGTTTCCAATAATCTGGTCAATGAGTAGAACCACAAAGCTGGTGTTTCCAATAACCTGGTCAATGAGTAGAACCACTAAGCTTGTGTTTCCAGTAATCTGGTCAATGAGTAGAACCACAACGCTGATGTTTCCAATAAAGTGGCAATAAAGTTAGAAAGGGTTGGTATTAAGGAGTAAAGAGACTGAAGCTTCTGGAACATTTAAAAAACGCCCTAAATGTAAATCTTGGCAAGAACACCTGAACGCCCCTCACCTCTCCGTTCTCCAGCGGGTGGATCTTCGAGTAGAAGGACGTGCAGATCACTTCATCGTCCCTCGTGTACGCTGGGGGGCCGGTTTTGGGGACGATGTTGAAGCGTGTGATGCACTCCGTGTCTGTGATGGCGTAGTACTGCCACGGCATGAAGTTCTCTCCATCTAGAGAACGCTCTAGAACCCAGTTCCCAGGTCGCGGGGAGTTGGCAGCTTTCAGAATAACATACGCTATCTGGAACACCTGGAAAACAAACAGATGACATCGCTCATTCAACAACAGGTTCTAAAACTAAAAAAGTTTTTCAGTCTTGTTTGCTTTGGACGTGTCCAGAGCAGAGACGAGGAGAATATCAGGAGGAGGATGTTGAAGATGGAGCTGCCGCGAAAGAGGAGAAGAGGAAGGACGAAGAGGAGGTTTATGGATGTGGGGAGAGAGGACATGCAGGTGGTTGGCGTGAAAAAAGATGATGCAGAGGACAAGAAGACATGGAGATGGATCTTCCTTGGTAGTTCTACAGACTTGGACGATAAAAATCCAAGCTGTGCAGATGTCTTAACTCCCTTGTTTCTGTCTGTTCTGTATGAAAGTGAGACAGTAATTCAGTGATTTGTGTACAAACACATGTAACTCCAGTCTAAACACAAAGAGAGTTTCATTCTAACCAGCTTTAAAGTCAGAACTGCTCAGACAACAACACTGTCCTTCAGGAAGATCTGGAGAACTGCTCAGGTACAGAGACTGGACTGAACATGAGAGACAACAACACTGTCCTTCAGGAAGATCT
>CM029370.1:2505557-2532513 GCA_017165825.1 Hepsetus odoe
CTCGCCCTGTGTGCGCTGGGTTGGACTCCGGCACTCCCCCGCGACCCTGTTTGGGACAAGCAGCAGAAAATGGATGGATGCATGGATGGATGTATCTGGACAGTTAAAATAATGTAAACAAGCACTACTGAACTAACCCCCAAATATATGTCAATCAGTATGAGAGTTTCTGGAAAATTCCTAAACCTAGTCTGTATTATTTTCTCCGCTCTTCCATCACTGCTCAGTTTTCTACTGAACTGTAATCAGACATGTGCTTCATCCTCTTTCGCTAATATCCAGCTCTTTGTGTGCTGGAGCAGGTGGTGAATCACTGAAAAGAGAACATTCAGGTCCCCAAGAATGAGTTTGGGATTCATTGGTGTAGGGACAAGCTGTGGTGTCACTGCAGGAAGAGGGACCAGGCTGCAGGATCAGAAGGTCTTGGGTTCGAATCCCAGTTGTGTTGAGGTTCCCTTTAGCACGGTACTGTCTCCAACACTACTCCTCAGACTCTGGACATAACTGCCCGGTGTGTAAGGATGAAAACAGAAGAAGTATTTCAGCACTATGTGGTGGATTTCGTAATGACAAATAGTCCTTTTCTGCAATGTAACATTGACTCAACTCTGCTCCTCATGCAGTAAATACACAATAACAGCTCTCCGCTCCTCTCTTCCACACTCGCCGTTACTCTGAACTGTTTCCCAAGTATTTAAATTCCTCCACCTTTGTCCCCTACACTCCCTCCATCATAACCACTCCACTTTCCTGATGAAATAGTCAGTAAATGTAAATGAAAAAAAGTGAGAGTGACAACCCTTGTTGTCAAGGTCAAGGCACAGCACACAGTGAACCACAGCAAAATTGGACCTCTGCATTTAACCCATGCACACACCATGTAGCAGTGGGCAGCTATGGGGTGGTGGTGGTCTAGTGGTAGGGTATTATTCACCTCTGGCTCAAGAGCTTCGAATCCCACCTCTGGCATTACCACCACTGGGTCCCTGAGCAAGACCCTTAGCCTTGAGTTGCTCCAGGGGGACTGTCCCTGTAATTAGGACATGGAAGTCTGCTAAATGCCGTAAATGTAAATGCCCGGGGAGCAGTGACGGGGACGGTACCTCAAGGGTACCTCAGGGCAACCTACTGGTAAGGGGTTTAAACCCACATTCTTCCAATCATGTGGCCAAGTCCCTCACCACTAGGCCACCGCTGCCCCAAATACAAGGTAAACTAACCTTTGTAGGCTGTTGTTGGTGGTGTCCCGCCTTTGACCACTGTTTAAACTAAAGGCGAGCTTAATCTAAGACCCGGCCTTGAAAAGCCCACAGTGCTTTAGTTTCTAAGACATGATCTGACTTTTTCAAAGTACTTCCTGTTTGTCTGCAACACCTCTGTCTTATAATTTATCTGAAAGTAAAAAAACACAGATTATGGCCTGCAAGCATACAGACACACTCGTCCCTACACCTTTCTCCTGCGTTTCCTCTGGCGAAATGTGGTTTAGCTTCTACTTCCTCTTACTGGCCTCTTAGAAATGCTAGTTGGGGGAGGGGTGATTAAATGAACCTTTAAAGCACAGTGTTGAGTATCAGGTGGGCTGTGATGTTAACAGTCTTAATGTCTGAGGGATAAATCTGATGCTATTGTGGAAAACATTTTCCCATCATACCTTTCCTCCTCTTCACATCTCTGCACATTATGATTCGTCAGTTACAGAGGTCGTGAAATGAAACATAGACGAGCTGTTTCAAAGTAAGATGAAAAAATGTGGTCATGTGGCAGCAACAGAGCTGAACACACTCTAATGTCCTGCAGCTCAGAGGAGCTGTGAGAGAACAGACTCCACAGGAACTCTTCTGACTTTAGAAAAGTTTCATAAAAACACTTCTGTCACCAGGAAAGGTTTTGTAACCTTTTACACACACACACACACACACACACACACACACACACACACAGATGCATAGACTTGAGAAATGCAGGAAATCTGAAATCTGTCACATACGCTCATCCCTTTGTTCCTCTTGCTCTTCTCATGTAGAATAAACTGATAAACTGTTTCTAAATCATTTGAGAGCTTCTCACTCTAGGTTGTCATGTTTGGATTCTCTTTTTAATATTGGTTTGTTTTTATTTTCCTCTTGTGTTTCTACTGTTATGTCAATAAAGGCATATGTCTAACATATTGAACAACAAAAATAAAGACACAAATAAATAAAAAAATGAATAATAAATTAAATATGCTTCTAAAACCACACTGCTGCTGTCATAATGAATAAGAGTTAAAACAGATGAAATACAGTGTACACAGTGTCGTCCTCACCTGCTGACACCTGTTTCCTTTAAGTGATGAACTGTTATTTGTATTTTTAAACACTTTGATCTGAAACGAGGCGTTTTTCTCTGCTTTGAAGTGGCGACCTGTGACGTCACGGCTGGACGGAGACGGAACGTTGTGGAAGTTCAAACACAAACCCCGTTAATCTGCGCGTGCACGAGAACAGAGCCCAGATACACTCTTCATATCTGTTGATTTTACACCTTTTTCAGTTCCAGCACAGAAATGTCCCACACTGAGAGCAGCGGAGGGTTTAAACCCGGTGAGTTCACACTTTAAACCGACTTTAATACTGAAGAGTTCATCCAGCTGTGGAGATCAACAGTTCATCAGTTTCTGCTGAACATGGAGAAACACTGCTTTTCTCTCCTCAGTTGTTTTTCACATCGGAGATGCGGAGGAGTTCGAGGAGAGTCACACTGAGTGAGTAAAACAAGTGTGTGCGTGTGTGTGTGTGTGTGTGTGTGTGTGGTGTGTGTGTGTGTGTGTGTGTGTGTGTGTGTGTGTGTGTGTGTGTGTGTGTATGTGTGTATGTGGTGTGTGTGCAGTCCCTATGGTGCAGCAGTGTTGGCGCGTGCCAGCTCGTATTTGTTGTTGATCATCTTCCTTAAACACAATACAAATGTCATATAACTAAGCGTGTACATTCAAATAAAGGGAAATACACATGTTGTTTGTCTTCCAGTGATGTTCCTCCTCCTCTGGGACCCTGGAGCAGCTTCTACCTGAAGACCCTGAGTTCTGGGAGGAGTCTGAGGACATTTCATTTTCTGCAATTCTGCACCAGTATCACAGTTATCTGGTACAGTGGTGCAGTACAGCGACCCACACAGCACAGATCTGAGATCAGCTTCATACTGAATAAAGAACACTCCTCTCTGTCCCCACAGGTGACCAAGAAAGAGGATCTTCAGTCGGAGGTCTCAGACAAACAGCACAAGGTGAACAGCTTAGTTCAGAGTACAGAGAAGAAAAGGAGTTTATTATTATTTTTACTTTATTATTACTGTTATTTACTTTTACTAATAATAATTGCATGTGTTGATGATAATAATAATAATAATAATAATAATAATTAACTTGTTTGCATCTTCAGTGCATCAAGCTCCAGGGTATTCGGAAACATCTAGACAGCGCGTGCACACAGGTCGCTAAAATAGTGAACACTGTTCAGGTAAGGCTGTGTGTGTGTGCATGTGTGAATTATTTTTGCTATTATTATTATTATTATTATTATTATTATTATTATCATCATCATTATTATTATTTTCCTGCTGAAAGGTTCTGAACTGCTACTGTTCGTGTCTGGTTCACAGAGCAAAGTGAAAGCGCTCAACTGGCTGATCTGTAAAAAGTCTGAACTCCTGCACAAAGTGAGTTTGAACCACTTCCTGTGTCTTTTGTTCAGATTTATGATTTGGTGTAAAGTGTAAAGTAGCTTCACTGTTTACATTTTCACTCTTACATTAAGTTAAAGGGGAAAATGTCAGATTATAAAAACATCATTTTCTCCACTTTAAAGTTTTGTAACATGAACACTATTTCAACACTCCCAGTCCACCCACCTCCCAGTCCCTAGAGTGTGGGACACGAGTCCTCCAACACAGAATGTCGTCCTGTTGACTCAGTGTTAGAGGTTCACAGTGACCTGAAGAACTGTGTGAACAGGTTCTTTACTTTATTTATTAAAACACATTTTTATCACATCACTGTGTGTGTTTGTTTCTGACAGAAGATGCAGGAGAAGCAGCAGCTGCAGTTCAGGATTAGTGATCTTCTGAACAGAAAGCAGGTAAACGAGTGTGTAAAAAAGAGTGTGTATAGTGTGTGTGGTGTCTCGGGAATGTGTGTGTGATCGGTTAAAGTGACAGTTCAGCACAAACCCTGTTGTTTTCCAAACACAGTGTTCACCTGTAAAGTAACGGAAGATTCACCAAACATACAAAACTAACTCACACTCGTTACTTTCAGCTTTGTGTGCGTGTGTGTGTGTGTGCGTGTGTGTGTGTATGTGTGTGTGTGTGTGTGCGTGTGTGTGTGTGTGTGTGTGTGCGTGTATGTGTGTGTGTGTGTGTGTGTGTGTGTGTGTGTGTGTGCTTGTACAGTAACATGCTTTCTGGTGTTTTCTCATTTCAGGAACTTCTGTCTGAACAGCGTGTATCCTACAGCACATGAGTCCTCCTCCCTTCACTCTAATAATTATAATTATTTTAATTAACTACAGTATTATTTGCATTAATAATTACTATCAATATTGCAGTATTGTTTTTATCATTGTATTATGTTTATGTACATATTGTTTTAAGGAAATATTTGGTTAATAAAGTGTAAAGTGTTGTTTTCAGATGTCTCTGTGTGTGTTTGTACATGAACCTGCTTTCTTGTGTTCTCGTTTCAGATCCTGCAGCACAGACTCCTCCTCCTTCACCTATATTATTTTAATGAACTGAACTATTATTAGTATCTGATGATCATTATTGCAGTGTTGTGTTTATTATTGTGTGTGTTTCTGTATATAGTTCTAATAAAATGTTGTGTTTAATAAAGTGCTGTTGTGTTTAAACCCCTTCATTATTACATCATTATACAGTCTGAGTTCAGTACTGACACATTTCACACGCCAGCCTGACGCCTCTGTTGTGTAAAGTGTTCAAACATGGATGTGCAGTAATGTAAAGTGAGTTTGGTGTAAATCAGAATCTTTATGCTGTGCTTTATTGTGTAAGCTTAGATGTAAGATTACATGAACTAAATATTAAACACTATATTAACTTTTATGGGTGTTTAAAGTATTATTTTACATTCCAGATTTAGGTGTTTTGTTCAAAAACATTAAAAGTTACTGAAGGTTTTTTTTTTTTACAGTAAAACCAGATTTCAGTTCACAGAAGAAACAAACACTGAACTGAGTTCTGAGTAAGAGTGTATATATCTTATCACGTATCACTCCAGACTAAACAAAACCTACTTGTTTAGTCAGACTTTTTGTAATTAATCTTCCTGTCAGTTAGAAGGAGCAGATCCAGGGGTTCATGGATGCAGAAAATTCCAGGAAACTGGGATGTTGTTGCTACCAGCCCACCGCTCTTACACGATCACTCAGGCTTGATGATGGTGGTGTGGGGGGACGCTAGTGTCTGTAACGGTGGCGGGGTCCGGGTAGGACGTCAGTGCGGAGCCAGGAGTCAGGAACATAACTTTATTTAATATAGTTACTACACCAAGATACAAGGAACTACAAGGTCTGTAAAACATGAGTCCTAAACAGATCTAATTCATGTGTCTCTGTTTCTCTCTATTATACCTGTATGGTGGACAGCTTAGGTATTTCCAGGAAGCAAGTCCATCAATCACCGTGAGGGTTTCCTGAACTCCATACCAGTAACTCCACCATGTTGATGAAACTACTATCATCAGATTTCTCTCCTCACCTGAACTCCAGATCATCTACATCATTCTGGATCATCTGCAGAAGCTGCTGCAACTACGATGAACAAAATCTTCACCCACTCAAGCAGAACCACCGTTAGCTCACTGAACTTCCAACTACAGACACTACCGGACTCTTTTACTGTAACTCATACTTTACTGGAACTCACCACTAAACTGATTAATTGTGAAATGCACTTTCTCTTTCTTTCTTTCTTTCTTTCTTTCTTTCTTTGGACAGCAACAAGTATCATGAAGGAGAGGACAGCCAGAGCCTGTTCATGCAGGTTGTAAGTTTCCCTGTTCAGCTTTACTCAACCTTCTCCTGAAGTGCAGTCATCAGGTCTTACATCTTTTCTTCACTCAATCTATCTTTCTTCACATTCAGAAGCAGCTTCTCCAAATCCTGCTCTCATCACACCTCACGCCTTCATCCCTGAACCACAGATCCCTCAGTGCTGCATCTTACAATGTAAAATGAAGGTTTTATAATAACAGAGCAGGGTTTTCTTCACTAACCACATTCTGCCTTGTGATGAGCATCACCTTTTGACCTGTGAACACTGGGACAGGCTCCAGCACTCTGGTTAGAATAAGCTGCTCAGAAAATGTGTGTGTCCGAGTGTGCTTCCTGCCTGTAGGTGCTCTTCTGATGGAGCACATCGAGGTGTGGTACAAAGAACATCAGGAACAAAGTCCAAATACTTTTTATTGAACTTAGGCACAGATTAGGTTCTTTTTTCCTACTTCAGTGCATTATTTACCTTTACTCTCTACATTTTACCCCAAATATCTGTATGTCAGTCTTTCTCTAGATCTTCATCAGTGCTAACACCACATCAGTGCGATATTTCTACACTGCCCTGGTTTTTCTCCACAGTCCAAAGACAAGTAGGTCAGATGCACTGGAGATGCTTGGACCCTATAAGTGACTGTATCTGTGATGGACTGGTGAAGGGTCATGGAAGGGTCAGCCTTCGAAGATTGTTGTTTGAACCAAAAGGGACAGAGCTCCATCAGGCTAGAGTCCCATTCTATTGGCCTGTGCTGTTGGAGTGTGTCAGACTGAACGTGTGGCAGCAACGGATCCACCTTAAACTGTAAGGCTGTCTGGACAACTCTGGCTATAACTCTGGCTATAACTCTGGCAGCGGTGGCCTAGTGGTTAGGGAGTTTGCCCCGGGTCAGAAGATTGTTAGTTCGATTCCCTCCCCAGGATGCCCTGAGGTACCCTCAAGCAAGGTACCATGTACTGTCCCTGTCACTGCTCCCCGGGTGCTTTCAATCACTGCCCAGTGCTGCATGGTGTTTGTGTGCATGGGTTAAATGCAGAGATCCAATTTAGTTGTGGTTCACACGTGCTGTGCTGTGACCTCGCAATTGTCAGGCAAGGGTTGTCACTTTCACTTATATAATGACCAGAGACTAGCTGGTGTAGCAGGATTAGCCGGCTGCAGTTTGTCCTCCCATATGGGACAATGTCCCTCTCAACAACACTGAGGTTCCCTGGGCAGGATATTCACTTACATCTGTAGCATCATCTACTCTGGACATCGGTACTTTATTTCATTCATGTAATATATTCTGTGATCACTGCCAGCAGTCAGTCATTTCAGTCAATCATTTTCTGCCGCTTGTCCCAAACGGGGTCGCGGGGGAGTGCCGGAGTCCATCCCAGCTCACACAGGGGGAAGGACAGGGGACACACCCTGGACAGGTCGCCAGCCCATCGCAGGGAGGAGTGTGACGGGGACAGCACCTTGCTCAAGGGTACCTCAGGGCAACCCATAAATTAATAAACCCATAAATTAAATGAGTGTGAAGGTTGGGGGGGGTTTGACTGGACATAAATGCGGAGCCGAGAGTCTGCAACTGAACTTTATTAAACCTGAACGTATACTCACACAAACACTAAACTTAACGTTGGACACACAAACAGTCACCCAAAGTGGAACAAAGATGAGAGACGACTCACTGAGATCTTTAAACCCTTCAGCCAATGAGGCTCACCTGATGTCCTAACGAGGAGCCGGTGTGTCCAGTCAGGGCAGAGCACCACAAACCTGACAATGAACAGCATTTTGCATTGTGTGTGTTTTTATAAGGGTTTATTAATATTTAATAGAATAAGAAAGCCAAGTACCTGAGATTAAGGTATAACAGCACAGTAAATATAAAATAAAATAAAAACATTTTAGCAATCAGGAATAAAAGAAACATACATATTATTATTTTTTTCATTAAAAAGTATTTTTTCTATTAAACAATATTTTTTAAATGACTATCTATAGACAAAAACAATATTTGAGTTCTTCCTGCCATTTGTTCAGGAGTTGGTTTGTTGTGCTGGTCGCTGCTCTGCTGATCAGCTGTGAAACTGCTTTGGTGAGGTGTGCTGGTCAGTAGGTGGTCTGTGAGATCATTAGCTGCTCTGTTAATCTGGTGTGTAGGTTGGTAGCTGGTCTGTGAGATCTGCTGGTTTTCTACTGGAGGTTCACTCTTCCATCAGCAGTGTTGTAGTAAACTGTGTCAGGATCTGGGTCTTGGGAGGCTGAAATGAAGAAAAGCCAAATTCATTCAGGATCTGGTAATATAGCAGGTCAAACACACAATACAGGAAAAGGATCCCAGTGACGGTACCTTTGGTTCTCTTGGTGTAATAGAGCACAGCTACTATAATGTGGAGAAAGATCACAGTCACCAAGGCGAAGGGGACGAAGGGCAGAGACTGTGGAGGGGCTGCAACAGTAACATCAGCTGGTGGTGAAAAACACAAAGTCTCAGTACAAAGATCACTGCAGTTGTGATGGGAAATATTTCTCCTTTCATTCTGAACGTCTAGTATGATTTTTATTGGTTATTTAACTGGGAGAAGCCCAATCTGCCAAGTTGCTGGGAATCAAACCGAGGATCTTTTGGTTGTGAGGTCACAGCATTTCACACCATCTCACCTTCATAAACAGTGTTTAATAAACTACAGCTGTTTATAAGTCAGCCAATGAGCGGAGTGTAAATATAAGTGTTGTTCATTTGGGTTTTAAAATAAAAATAATAAATGTAATAAAACCTCATTAAAGAACAAAAGACAAATAAGAACTGATCTGCTCTTTCCGTACTGTTCCACTACCGTGCCATTGGTCTGCTGTGCTGGAAGTGAACCCAGAGTCATACCTGCTCACTGCTGGTCCTGTGGATCGCAGAAGAAATGGTTTAAACATGTATTTAGAAATGAGGGAGGACAGTGAGTGTTTCATTTCCCTCTATTTGTTACAGCAGAACCAACACATTTCATTTGTTTTAATAAACTGACTGTTATATGAGATGTTTTTGACGTATTTGTCATTGACAATGTGTTTGATTTTGGTAATGAATTACTTTGACATTACTATTTGTAAAAAAAAAAAAAAACCTGTTAAAGTCTTTGAAATGGTTGAACTGGTTGTGCTGGTGACCACTGTGGTGGATTTTGTAAATGCTCCTGCTGATAGAAATAAGATCCATTGAGTTTCACATAATAAAGGATTCGATCATTTAATGTCTGCTTTCTCTGTAACAGCAGAATAGACACATGTACATCCTGTATGAAGAAATGATGTTCAGTTTGGAGAGTGTTGGTTGTGAGTAGCAACATGGTTTATCTTTACTTTGCATGAAGATCCCAACATTAATTGGTTTAAGTATTTTGAGGGGATTTTTAGTTCATGTTAATTTACATTACATTAACGAACTTCCATAAACTTGTTCCTCACACAGTGCTGATTAGAACCTCCTCAGATTGTTTTTTGGTTCCATCTTCACAAAGTAACGGATCTGTTTAGAAGGTTTGTTCTCACACTAGTACATTAATAATCCTGCCCACGATCAGCTCAGAATTTCTCTTGATTGTTCCAAAGTCACAAGATCAGATGTCACACTGGGAGACTAACATCCCCCACCTTCTTCTTCAGGTCTTTCTTCTCTTTCTTATGGCAGCTGATGTGAGGCACCATAGCAGATCATCCATCTCCATGTCTTCTGGTCCTCTCTATCATAAACCTCCTGGATGCTCCATCTTCAACATCATACACCTGAAATCCTCCTCATCTCTCCTCTGGACATGTCTAAACCAACACAAGCTCACGTCTCTAACTCACGTCTCTAAATTGTCCATAGAATGATCAACTGATTCGTAAATCTAATGTCCGCAATTGAAACAACAATAAAACTGACTGGTTAAACAGAATCATGTGAACCAAAAAAAGGAAAAAAATGTAAATCACATTTGAAGCCACTAATACAGATGCATTAGCTCAGCCAATCAGGCTGCAGAAAATCTCTCAGTTCATAATCAGGTTTGACCTGCTTGTACGATCAAGGCATTTGATGAACCAAAATCTATTTATAGAAACACAGGAATAAAGGACAAACTAGAAACAAGTGAACCAAGAAGAGGCAGAGAAAAGAGGGAAGCACCTAAACTTGTGTGTGTGTGTGTGTGTGTGTGTGTGTGTGTGTGTGTGTGTGTGTGTGTGTGTGTGTGTGTGATCACTGATGAAAGGACTAGAGAATCACTAACTTACACTGTGCAGCTTCAGATGAAGGACATCAGTGACTTTATAAGATCACTGAGAGAAACAGATGGACGACAGTGTATAAACTGTGAATAGAGCAGTCTGTTCAGTGGGATTATAAAATGGAAATGTTTGGAGACTGAAATGTCGTATTAATCCACCGCAGTAATTATGATCCTAATGCTACTGTTTAAACACCCAAACAACAGAAGAGTTTCAGCAGGAAGTCCTTCATGGATCTTTAATAAAGTGCTGCCTGCTTTACTCTGCTGACCAGATTCACCCACACAGCTCACAATAAACCCAAAGACACAAGTGTGAAAAATAAAGCTTCATTTATTCTTAATCTTTATCAAATTTCAAGATTTTTTTTTAGCATCCCAGCCTGGTATGATTATGTGCCTAATTCTAAGGCAGTTTTTAGAATTACCACCGAGTATTAAATAATTGAATATAAAAGCAAGTTCTCAGCCAATCATGTAAGTTATATAAACATATTTTACACAGTAAATTTCCCTTTTGATGGTAAAATGCACTTTAACTGTTACAGACACTTTGGCTGTTTCTGAGATTAGAAAAGTGAAATAAAAAGTAAGTGTTTTACCTTCAACAGTGAGTCTGATTATTATATGGTGACCTTTAATATCACAGGTGTACACTCCTCCATCCTCTTCAGTCAGGAGTGATATGAGTAGAGAGAGATTTCCTGGAGAGTGAGTGTTAAACAGCTGAACTCTGTTTCTGTACTGATCACTATTAATGGAGATCTCTTCATGTTTATCTGTGTGTGTGTTGTATTTGTTCCAGGTGAGTTTCTCAGGTGTGGTGTTGAGGTCAGTGCAGGAACAGGGCAGCAGTACTGACTCTCCTGTGTTTGCTGTTATAAACTGTAGTTCTTCACTGTGGACCAGAGTGCAGCCTGCAGAGACACAGATCAGTGAGATAAAGCTCATCAGACTCTCTCTGTTTTCATTGTCATGACAGTTATTATTTAATAGTTCATATTTAGTTCATATTTAAACTAAAGGCATTACATAGTAAGTAATCTAGTCATTAAAACTTAATGATTAGCTAATAAAAACATTAACTTAAAATAACACACACACACACACACACTCACAAAAACACACTCAACCATTAACACACACACACAAGCAAACACACAATCACATACAGTGAAGAAAACACACACACACACACACACACACACACACGCACGCACTTGCTTGCACACACAAAAACACACTCAATGATTAACACACACACACACACACACACACAGATTTATTCTGTTCATCTAAGATGTCAAATGAAATTATAGATAAACACAAATAATAATCCTGCAGAGCTGTTTAAAAGCACTTGAGCACTGTGACCGTGTCAAAACCCCCTTCTCACACACCACACACACCCACAGAGCTGAGAGCTTTTACTGCTTTATCAAGTGTGAACACACTTACTGCTCCCTCTTCTCTCACACACCCTTTCACAGTGCTGTTAGACACACTGCTTAGTTCTGTGGAGCAGTCTAGATTCTTGAAGCTCAATAAGACCAGGTTGACTTCTTGTGGGAATAGGAGGAGCGAAGCTGTACACCAGGTTGCCAGTTTGAGTTGCCCCTCCCCTTTATACTGATACAGACCTGCCCTTCTACATTAGTCACCGTGTAGTTGGAGGGGGCAAAATGAGGGACTTTAATGACTGTTTTGCTTGTGTGAGAAACAGGGAAGAAACCGTGAACATGGGAAATATTAAGAGCTGCCACCCCCTCACTGTGTGTGACGACACCACACACGTCCCAGTTTACACTAATGATGGAGATCTGAGAGCATTTCCATTTAAATACTCACAACACTCGCTAATTCCTCTTATCTCACATAACACATCAAAGTATTTTTCCATTCCCAACAGACCTCACTCAGATAGACCATGCTCTAATGTCTGAAATGGGAAAGCTAAAAGGAGCACTTCCACAAACCCTGAGCATGACGTGCTCGTCTTAAAACAAGCACAAGAATAAACTGTCAGAGAAGAATATTCTAGGCATCCCTTGAACTTATAGATAAACTGCACTGTATCCCTTGTTAATACCAAATAACACACTTGAGTTACTTTCACTAACACTGTAACACTGGGTCCTGCAAGTAAATAATAGTTAATACACCAGCTTTGCATCATCACATCAGCAAAAAAATCCCAAAATAACCAGCTTTCTCGGAGGAACATAGTCTGCCTTTGTGAAGTTCACTTTATTTGGTTCAACTATTGTTTCAGTTCAACAGATCAAATCAAACTAGGCCTTTTAGAAAGCTTTTGTTCCAGGAAGAACAACATGAGGGACTGTAGAATTCTCTACAGCTGTTGTTAATAAGATCAACCACCAGTCATACTGTAAAGATCCTCAGTTTAACCTCGGGTCTTCCTGCGCTCTCTCTCTCTGTGTCTGAGTCAGGATTTAACCCTCGAAAAATTTCTAGATGTGTTCTGTTTGCGCGTCATCTCCTCCAGAGGTAATATCTTGAGTTTCACCTTTCAGAACGAGAGGAGGAGAAAAAGTAATCACACAAACACTTATGTTGAGAGACTTGAGATTCTCTTGACTCTCTTTGGCCTGGGCGTCGGTCTCTCCTGCCAGTTTCTGTTTCTCACCTATTTTTTAGTTTGGTTTGGTATTTTCCACCTGTTTTAACCCATTTAGGCCCAGTTTTAACCCCTTTTTTGTTATTATTCTTGGTTCTACTGTTGTCTCACCTCTCAGTGGCTTTGACACTGCTACGCTTTCTCTTTAGATTCACCCTCATAAAGTTAGCGAAAATACAATTTTCACAAGTGGGGAACCCTAGCATCGGGGCAGCGGTGGCCTAGTGGGTGGGGCGTTGGCCACATGATCGGCAGATCGGGGGTTCAAACCCCTTCCCAGTGGGTTGCCCTGAGGTACCCTTGAGCAAGGTGCCGTCCCCATCCCGCTCCTCCCTGCGATGGGCTGGCAAACTGTCCAGGGTGCGTCCCCCGTCCTCGCCCTGTGTGCGCTGGGTTGGACACCAGCACTCCCCCGCGACCCCGTTTGGGACAAGCGGCAGAAAATGGATGGATGGATGGATGGGAACCCTAACATGACAGAGATGTGGAAGATTAAAGACAGGACCAGGTGGACAAGACAAAACCTGATTGGGGAAACTATGGCAGAATCACTTTCTTCAAAGTGCAGCTCATGAACCACAAAAACTAGACAAAGTTAG
The DNA here is from genome assembly GCA_017165825.1 of Hepsetus odoe. Taxonomy (NCBI): domain Eukaryota; kingdom Metazoa; phylum Chordata; class Actinopteri; order Characiformes; family Hepsetidae; genus Hepsetus; species Hepsetus odoe. The sequence goes on from CM029370.1 coordinate 2,519,099, forward strand.
AGATTTGGAAAAGAGGAGGGGCCTGGAACTGAAACTGGAAAAGGGAAAGGAAGTGGACAGACACAACGAAAAGTCAGGGGTTGTGTTTGGCACTGACTAACCAGTAATGAAGACAGGAGATAAACATCACGCTAAACATTTCATGCTTTTTCATTTGCAGTCTCGACACCTTGCATTTATTGGAACAGAGAAGAGGCAAACATGGAGAAGACTGAGGGTCCGTTGGAAAAGGAAAATGAAGCAATAGGAGGACTAGACTAGAAAATATCATGGAAAGAATGAAGAAAGCCAACAAACAATGAACTTGTAACTCCAGAAACAATGATTACAGTGATCTTTAAGGTGGAACCAGAGTGGAGAGAAGATGGCGGGATGGAGACAGAACTGACAAAACCACTAAAATACAACAAAACTGTTCTTACTTTTAGTCAGAGAGAATGATTTTTTCTGTCATTATTCTTTTGAGATGGTACTGTGGATGAATTAGGACTGTTTAGACTGTTGCCCCCTGTACTAGCTCGGGTCGCTGTAGGAAGATGAGGGTTTTACAGTGAATGAACAGAGCAACAGCAAGGACCTACAGATTTTTACATTTATTTTATTTTAATTTTTATAATTTTCTGTAACAATTATATTTTGAATGAATCGCCTAGAACATAGTTAAAGAACTAAGAAATATCCAACAAAACACCAGTGTTGGGTCCGGTTGGAAACACTAGTGCAAATACTAGTGCAATAGTGCAGCTAATATTTTACCTTCAACTTTAAGTGTGATGTCTGTGTATTTACTTCCACCAAGATCACACCTGTACACTCCTCCATCCTCTTCAGTCAGGAGTGATATGAGTAGAGAGAGATTTCCTGGAGAGTGAGTGTTAAACAGATGAACTCTGTCTCTGTACTGATCACTCTCTCTGGATATCTCCACCCATGTGGTGTTGTATTTCGTCCAGCTGAATTTCTCTGGTTTACTGTGAAGGTCTGAGCAGTTGCAGGGTAGCAGTACTGACCCTCCTGCTTGTGCTGTGATTTCGACTATTTTGTCATTTTTTTTCAGAGTGCAGCCTGTAATAAAACACACCAGTAAGTTAACGTTAATCACAGGCTGTGTTAACACATACATAAAAATACACATCTGCATATAAAACACACACACGTGCAGCATTGACCAAAACTGTTCATTAATGAAACAGAAAGAAGGTACATCCATCCATCCATCCATCATCTGCCGCTTGTCCCAAACGGGGTCGCGGGGGAGTGCTGGTGTCCAACCCAGCGCACACAGGGCGAGGACGGGGACACACCCTGGACAGGTCGCCAGCCCATCGCAGGGAGGAGCGAGACGGGGACGGCACCTTGCTCAAGGGTACCACAGGGCAACCCATTGGGAAGGGGTTTGAACCCCCGATTTGCCGATCATGTGGCCAACACCCTACCCACTAGGCCACCGCTGCCCAAAGAAGATACATTGTTGTTTTAAGAAGTACAGCAAATCAGGAAGCCAGAACTCAGGCTGGGTGTCTGAACAACTTTAAAAATCGAACTGCAGTCGAATACGGCAGAATTATGTTCCCAGTTCCTGAAGTTCCTGAAGGCTCATCCTTGAGGAGACTCCATGTGAATGCATGTAGAAAACATAATCCATAATAAACTGTGTCTAATATTTAACTGTTTACTTTTAACCTCATCATAAAAAGAAAACCTGAAAAAAGTATCAGAAACAACTACAAACACAGGAATAAAACAGTTTTTCATTTTCAGTACAACACAGAAATCCCAACAGACAATCACAGACACGTCTACTGAACACACTCACTAAAGTGACTTCAGTGCCTTTACATTTCCAGAAGAGAAATTCACCAAGAAGAAAAACAGATCTCACTCACCTTCAGTGACGAGAAGCTCCATGAAGAGAAGATAAAAACTCAGCAACATTCTCACTAGTAAAACACCACTGACTTCACAGCACACTGACAGATACACACCCAGCCTAGTGCTGCACACACACACTGAGTACACAACTCTCTCAGCAGCTCTTCACTGGAGCTGAACACACTCTAATGTCCTGTAGCTCAGACTGTGAGAACAGCAGCTTCTTAAAAGTTGCAAAAGCATCTCTGAGTCATGAGAACACTTACTGTTGTGGTGCAGCACTCTGAAAACTGACCAATGTGCACATATGTGTGTGTGTGTGTGTGTGTATGTGTCTTCGACCTAACAGTTCAACATTACTATCTTTTATCCACTTTTGTGGTGTAAGATGACCTCAAATGCAATCTAATCATCATAAAAGCAGTCTGTTCTACAAAAGTCCTTTTAACATTAGTGTAAAAATGTACAAAGCATGAAGCAAAATGTTGCCTGATATGAACTGTGTCAATATGCCTTTGCAAGAGAGCTAGATTAAAACTAGATTTTAATTGAAATGTTTACATTTTTATTTTTTGATGTGAAAATGTGCAGACAATTTGGTTTCCATGATGTGGATCTGGTTACTGTGTGTGTATATTTGTTATGTTTATCTTGCTCCAAATTCCTAGTAACTCATGATGTGGCTGATATTGAAATAAAAAGTTTTCACCTTTAAGTTTATAACAAAATTGCATAAAAAATAAAGTTTATGAGACTAATTTTTAAAGGCATCCACTGCAGTAGTAGTGACTGTAGTTAGAGGTCATACGGGTGGCATCAGACTCATGAGGAAACATGCTGATCACACACAGAGCTTCTGAGAACACTCACTGTGTCGTTTCACAGTTCCTTAGAGACACTTAAACAAGCTGCACGTTCAAAATAAAGAATCTTTTCACTGAAATATTCAAATTAAAACTTTAAAATAACAAGACAACGACACAAGTAACAGAGATACAGATACAGATTCAATAAATATTTTCAAGCTGGCTTAAGTATGAAATATATGATCAGTCTTCATATCAAAGGGTCTAAGCATCATTTGGTTTGTAAGAAAATGTGCTCCGTCTCTTTTTGTGATCTTTCATTTCACACTTATTAATCAACAGCGACGTTGCTGCTGCTTATTTTGAGACACACATATTTATCACTCAGCAGAAGCACAAGCAGCAGGAATCAGACACTCATCTCATAACCAGCTGTTCTTCAGCGCAGAAGAAGTAAAGGGGCAGGGGTGGCCTAGTGTTTAGGGAATAGACCACAGGATGGGATGGTCATGGGGTCGAATCCCAGACCAGTAGGTTGCCTTGAAGTACCCTAGAGCAAGATACCATCCCCATCACTGTTCCCCGGGTGCTGCTGCCTGCTGCACAGTGTGTGTGGCTTAAATACAGAGGAGGCATTGTGTTGTGCATCACTGTGAGCTGCGCTGTGTTCACAACCACACATATTCACTTTCACTAAGTCACTATAAGACCCTCATGTTCATGAAGAGAAGATCACCTCTGAGACAAATCAAGATTTCACAGCTGAGCACAACTTCAGTCTGAGCTCCACCAGCACTGTGTGTGTCAAAAACCACGTACACACACTCATTTTGGTGGAGTCTGAATTTAACCATCAACAACTTTCTCGTTGTGTTTGCTGGCTCTTCTCCTCTCTCAAGTTTTTTTCAAGTCCCCCAACTCTGGGTTTCGCTCGAGTCCTCACCCAGTGAGGCTTACTGTGTCTGGGGAAGGTCTCGGAGATTAAACAAATCTACACTTTTAGAAATAATGCATATTTTTTCTGCCCAACACGTATTTTATATCATAAAAACACACGTTTATGTGTTGAGGCCTGAAAAATACCTTTGCACTGAAAAAGACTAAAGAGCTCATATCTGATCCTGGCATCAACCTTCCCTGCATCACTGAATGTCCTACAGCAGCTCAGGGGAGATTATTAGATCATTCATTACATCATGTGTGTGAGGGAAGGAGAAACACTAAAAAAGGGTGAGAACTAGAGGATTAGAGGAAACCTACTTGTGTATATTCTTTCATAGTTTAGACCAAGTTTAAATCCATTTAGAAAAGAAGATTACAGGTTTATAGAGTTTACATGTTACTGAATCACTGAAAACTACAAGCAAACATTATTTAGTAAAACAACACTGACAGATACACACCAGCCCTACACTAGTGCTGCACACACACACTGAGTACACAACTCTCTCAGCAGCTCTTCACTGGAGCTGAACACACTCTAATGTCCTGCAGCTCAGAGGAGCTGTGAGAGAACAGACTCCACAGGAACTCTTCACACACACACACACACACACACACACACCATCATCATTTTACTGAAAGAGAAGAGAATGAAGAAAATCCTTCTTTTAACAGAAGAAAAGTAAAAAATATAACAGAACAGGTTTAAAACATTGTGTTCAAGTATTTTCCGCTGAATGGTAAAAGGTTTTGAACTGTTCTGATCCCTGATCACTCATCTCCATTAAACCCTGGTACATCATGAGCTTTCATCACAATACAGCTGATGAGAATGTGTCATTTTTTGTTTCCTGTCTTTTATTCTGAAAGTCATCCTCTCTCACGAGTGTCTCTTTGTTTGTCTCTGATGCTGCACATATTCCAATAAATTCACTCCTGGTTTGATCCACCAGGCTGATGTCCCTCATGCTGCCTTTCCCTTCATTCTTCATCTCACGGTTTGTAGGTTGACATTTAACATTAAAGGCTCAAATAAACAAAATGTGTGATTGATTTTATATATATAATAAATATATATATATAAATATAAATTATACACCCTTTTAGACCGAGCGCCAAAACCACAAGCCCACAAACACACACACTCTATTATAGACCCACGTTCACGCCCACAGTGCTGATCAGATCAACTGTTTCAGTTCATGAGGACACTCAGCTCTTTAACCACAACTACACTTTTAGAACTAACCCGTCCTTTATTCTGCTCATCTGAGTTAACACTTAATTATGGACTCACACACACACACGTGATGTAAATTAAAAATGAAAGACTTTTTAAAACTTTTGTTAAATGTATCAAAATTCTTGAAAAAATAAAAGCAGATGCAACAATACTTCTCTCTCAACCGGAGCTCCAGGAGGAAACACACACAGACACGGGAGGACATGTCCACTCCACACAGAGAGAAACTGGACTGCCTCGCCTGCACATTGAACCCCGGACCTTCTTCTCCAGCAAAACTGATTTTCTACAATAAACTGTTGTTGGTCCCAGATCTCCAGTCTAGATCTTTTCTCAGTCTGTAAACACCTTTTACTGAGCTCACAGCTCCACACTGTCAGTTCATCAGTACGAAGAGAAACAGATCTCACTCACCTTCAGTGACGTGAAGTTCCATGAAGAGAAGATAAAAACTCAGCAACATTCTCACTAGTAAAACAACACTGACTTCACACACACTGACAGATACACACCCAGCCTACACTAGTGCTGCACACACACACTGAGTACACAACTCTCTCAGCAGCTCTTCACTGGAGCTGAACACACTCTAATGTCCTGCAGCTCAGAGGAGCTGTGAGGAAAAAAAAAAGATTCAACTGAAAATTCTTTCATGACACAGAAAACCACGTCACATCACATCCTGTAGGTCATGATATCACTTCTGCTTCCATTTTGCAGAGCACAGACACAGAGCACAAAGCCCACAGTGAAACACAAGCAACCAACACACACACACACACACACACAAGCACACACACACACTTACACACGATTGTTAAAGCCCAGACCAGTAGATTGCCCAAAGGTATCCTTGAGCAAGGTACCGTCACCATCACTTCTCCCCAGGTGCTGAGTATGGCTGCTCCATGCTGCACGGTGTCTGTTGGGTTCGTGCAGCTCAGAGGAGCTGTGAGAGAACAGACTCCACAGGAATTCTTTGTTTCATGAGGATTTTTATACATTCAAACCACATGCATGAAATCACTTCTGTATCCATTTATACGCTGGGATATCCAGTGACTACACACACCCCCAACACGTACACATACAGAGCTGTGCAAAAGTTTTAGGCAGGTGTGGAAAAAATGCTGTAAATAAAGAACGCTTTCAGAAATATAAATAATGATTGTTTATTTTTATCAATTTACAGAATACAAAGTGAGCAAACAAAAGAAAAATCTAAATCAGATCAATATTTGGTGTTTCTACCTTTTGCCTTCAAACCAGCATCAGTTCTTCTGGCCCCACAGAGCCCTGATCTCAACATCATCCAGTGTGTCTGGATCACATGAAGAGACAGAAGGATGTGAGGAAGCCTACATCCACAGAAGATCTGTGGTTAGTTCTCCAAGATGTTTGGAACGACCTACCAGTCGAGTTCCTTCAGAGACTGTGTGCAAGTGTACCTAGAAGAACTGATGCTGTTTTGAATGCTGTTTCCATTTCTGAAAGCGTTCTTTGTTTACAGCATTTTTTCACACCTTCCGAAAACTTTTACACAGTACTGTACATGCACACACCCACACACGCACGCACACACTCACACAAACACCTTTTGCCCAGTCCTGATGCTGTAATTAGGATATGGAAGTCGCGTCTGCTAAATGCTGCAAATGTAAATGTACCCTTGTCATTGCAAGATCAAAGCACAGCAGACAGTGAACCACAACGAAATTGGACCTCTGCATTTCACCCATGCACACTCAAACACCGTGCAACAGTGGGCAGCTATTGAAAGCGCCCGGGGATACCTCAGAGCAACCTACTGGGAAGGGGCTCGAACCCCCGATCCTCCGATCATGCTCACGATCATTCTCTTCAGTGTGAATCACTGTGATTGGTCTGACTGTGTTACTGTGAGATACAGTGGAGTACAGCACTTGGTCCTGCAAGTGGAACCTAAATGTTAATACAAACAAACACTACAGCGCTTCAGATCGTCTAAAACCCATCAGGACCCGTTTGCTTTTCTGTGGGAATTGGATCAGCAATTGTGCCTCAAGTTGCCTTGTTGCCCCTTCCTGTTATACAGATACCAGACCTGCTTTTCTACCATGACGACTTTAATGACTGTTTTTCTTGTATGAGAAACAGGGAAGAAGCTGACACACACCCTGACTATAACACATAATCTTAAGGGACTCAAACAATTGAAGAATAAACTTTCAGGCAAATTTTTCACATAAGATAATTTTATGCTTTTTTATAAAAAATTACTCACAAATTGCACTTGTTCATTCCAAAAACATTTACTTACACTTTCACTGTTGACTAGGAGGGTAGAACGTCATGTGTCCATCACTGTGGGTGGTCCGTCTGTGTCCCTGTGAGATACAGTGGAGTGTAACGCTGGATCCTGCAGGTAGATCAAACATTTGAACACAAACATTCACAACATGACATTGTTTCACAGACTGTCTAAACCCAAACAACCAAGTGACAGAATCAGCAAATGTTCCACTGAGTTCATTTATTTAGCTTGACCTAAATTCTACAAGTCATACCAGACTAGCCCTTCTAGCAGTTTTATTTCCAGTGGTTAGAGACTAGGCACCATGATCAGTTGTGGGTTTGAATCCCAGACCAGTAGGTGGCCCTGAGGTGCCCTTATAAAAAGGTGTTGTACCCAACACTGCTTCCCGGGTGTGGGATTTGGAGGCTAAGTGCTGCTGCGTTCTTCACACTTACTAAACAATCACATGATCATATTGTGTACTTTGCACAGCCAGTTACTGTTAGCTTAGGATTGCGTTTAGTCTTAGTCTTAGACTTGACTGATAGTCTGATGGTTCCCAGTTCTGTGAAGGCCTCCTCCTCTGTTGTACTGCATACGAAGGGAAAACATCCCCACGGCTTCCCCTTCTAAACTTAGTCTTCAAAATCAGGACAAGACTTCCTCGTCTAATGTTAAAATAAATTACTATAATTGTTGTGTTACTATTGGACATTTTTAGTAGTTCACAGGTCTAATTTTATGGAACAAGATTTGATGAACTGACCTGGGTCTCCCGTTTCTTTCTCTTGCATGTTTTGTTTGTCTGTTCTTGTCCTGCAGAATGAAGACATTCAGAGTGAGACACAGACACACAGCACACATCTCAACGCTGTGTCCAGCCCACACTGGACTGAAGCTTTGTTTTTTAATAGGATTGGCTTGTTGGAAGGCCTAGTGTAGAAATAAAAGTGACTGAAACTAATAACTTGTGCTCTGAGTTCTAGTTGTAGTCCAAGGAGAACCTAAAGAACCTGTGAGGTGACCTGTAAAAAAGGAACAGTTAGGAAAAGAGTAAAAGAGTAAACATACCTCCATGTTTCCAACAGATGACTCCAGCGAGAGCCATCAGGAGTAGAACCGGAACACAGATGAGGGAATAGACAAGCGGGGAAAAATCTCTGTCTGTGAAATTAGAAACATTTAAACAAACATCAGTCATAACTCCTGACCAGGTTGATGAACTGTGATTATTTTAAAAATCAAAGAAAAGTCACAAAAAAACACAACAAAGCTTTGATGAAGAGCTTACCATCAGGTTCTAGAAAGTAAGGTGTTGGGATGGGAGTGAATGTGCTCCTGGACCCTTATTTGGACCCTCTGCAGGAAAATATAATACTCAGTGAAGCGTTAATATTTATTTTCTTTAAAAAATATATATTTGTCCATTTTTAAATGCATTACATTTTAATTAATATTCAAATCATGATTGTATTGTTAGAGTTTAGTCTACAAATCAACATTAACTATTGTGCTCAGCACTGCAAGCACAACATAAAACAGCTGAATATATTCCAGAGAAATATTCATGAATATTCACAAACATACATTTCAAGTGTCTCTAATCACTGTGTAGTAACATTGTAACAATGCGTGCAATAACAGTATAGTCATTGCTAGTGTAGTCACTGAATAATTATAGTGCAGCCACATCTTTTTCCACTTAGTTTTATTCCCATCAGAACGCTCCTGTCCTGCTCTAATCCAGCCTGTAGTCCAGCCTGTAGTCCAGACTGTAGTCCAGCCTGTAGTCCAGGCTGTAGTCCAGCCTGTAGTCCAGGCTGTAGTCCAGTCTATCTACACCTGCTGTCTCTCTGTGTCCCCTCACTGTGTCCAGAGTAGGACATCAATGATGGATAAAATCACAAAGTCACAAAAACACGCTTGATTTCATTCCAACACTGATAAAAACAAGAGCTCTTTAAAGAAATAAAGCAGGTGAAAACCTTTATATAAAAGGATAAACGTTAAAAAAGAAACATTAGTGAAGAAACACAAGACAATAAACCGGGCCAATAAGCACACAGGTGACCTGTGATCAGACAGGAAGTAAAGATGAGCAATGGAATGATGACATAAAAACTAAATAATAAAAAATCAAAAGTCTTTCATGAAAATGAACTGGTTACAAACTCACTACAGAACACTCTTCACACACATCCTCACTACAGAACACTCTTCACACACTCCTCACTACTGAACACTCTCAGCAGTTCTTGACTGAAGTCCATCTCACTCTAAAGTCCTTGGAGCTTTTGTAAGGGCTTGTACAGCTGTATCTATAAACATATCATATATATTAGATTAGAAATGTGACATAAATGTAAAAAAATAATTTTACCTTCAACAGTGAGTCTGATTATTGTATGGGCAGCATCATGCGAATTAGGATTAATTTCACAGGTGTAATCTCCTCCATCCTCTTCAGTCACGAGTGATATGAGTAGAGAGAGATTTCCTGGAGAGTGAGTGTTAAACAGCTGAACTCTTTTTCTGTACTGATCACTATTAATGGAGATCTCTTCATGTTTATGTGTGTGTGTGTTGTATTTCTTCCAGGTGAGTTTCTCAGGTGTGGTGTTGAGGTCAGTGCAGGAACAGGGCAGCAGTACTGACTCTCCTGTGTTCGCTGTTATAAACTGTAGTTCTTCACTGTGGACCAGAGTGCAGCCTGCAGAGACACAGATCAGAGAGAAAAGGTTTTTAAACAGTCTGTGTTTTATGTTGTGATCACAGTTATTTTAGAGTAAATCAAGTTGAGACAGTTGAGAACCGTTTTACTGAAAAAAATTTGCTGTTCATAGCAAAATAAAAAGGCAAAATGAAAACTTAAAAAGTTGAATTAACTTTTATTCTGTGACGTATGGAAAAAAATGTAACTCACTAGGTGTACACTCATTTTTCATAATTTTATATTTTCAGTTCATCAGTAAGAAAAACAGATCAAAGCAGCTTCTTAAAGGTTGCAAAGGCATCTCTGAGTCATGAGAACACTTGCTGTTTCCTCTTTTGTTGTACAGCACTCTGAAAACTGACCGATGTGCACATATGCGCACGCATGTGTGTGTGTCTTTGATGTAACAGTTCAACATTGCTATGTTTTAAGGGGTCTTTATACCACGTTTATTGTCTTTTTTCCACTTTTGACTTTTGTGGTGTAAGATGACCTCAGATTCAATCTAATCATTAAAAACCAGTCCGTTCTACAAACGTCCTTTTAACATTAGTGTAAAAATGTAGACAAAGCACAAAGCAAAATGTTGTCTCGATATGAACTATGAGCTAGATTAAAACTGGATTTTAATTTAAATTTGTATTTTTTTGATGTGAAAATGTGCAGACAGTTTGGTTTCCATGATGTGGATCTGGTTACTGTGTGTGTATATTTGTTATGTTTATTTTGCCCCAAATTCCTAGCAACTCTTCTGGTTGATACTGAAATAAAATAATTACCTGAGTACGAAGAAAAAAAAATTAAACAACTAATTTGAAACTTATTTTTGTTGCACTTTTAAGTTCATAACAAAAACACATAAAAATAAAGTTTGAGACTCATTTTTAAAGGCATCCACTGCAGTAGCAGTGACTGTAGTTGGAGGTCCTGGTGGCTGTAGTTCACCTACAGACCACAATATAATCTCACACAGTGTCAGTGATTCTGACTCATGAGGAAACACACAGAGTTTCTGAGAACACTCACCTAGTGTTTAGGGAATAGAACACAGGATGGGATGGTCATGGGTTCAAATCCCAGACCAGTAGGTTGCCCTGAAGTACCCTTGAGCAAAATACCATCCCCATCACTGCTCCCTGGGTGCTGGATATACAGTACTGTGCAAAAGTTTTAGGCAGGTCTGGAAAAAATGCTGTAAACAAAGAATGCTTTCAGAGATATAAATAATGATTGTTTATTTCTATCAATTTACAAAATACAAAGTGAGTAAACAAAAGAAAAATCTAAATCAAATCAATATTTGGTGTTACTCCCTTTTGCCTTCAAACCAGCATCAGTTCTTCTGGCCCCACAGAGCCCTGATCTCTACATCATCCAGTGTGTCTGGATCACATGAAGAGACCGAGGGACGTGAGGAAGCTACATCCACAGAAGATCTGTGGTTCGTTCTCCAAGATGTTTGGAACGACCTACCAGCCGAGTTCCTTCAGAGACTGTGTGCAAGTGTACCTAGAAGAATTGATGCTGTTTTGAAGGCAAAGGGTGGTCACACCAAAGATTGATTTGATTTAGATTCTCTTTTGTTCATTCACTGCATTTTGTTGATTGATGAAAATAAATGATCAACACTTCCATTTCTGAAAGCGTTCGTTGTTTACACCATTTTTTCACACCTGCCTAAAACTTTTGCACAGTACTGTAGCTGCTCCCTGCTGCACAGTGTGTGTGGGTTAAATACAGAGGAGGCTTTGTGTTGTGCATCACTGTGAGCTGTGCTGTGTTCACAACGACACATATTCACTTTCACTAAGTCCCTATAAGACCCTCATGTTCATGAAGAGAAGATCACCTCTGAGACAAATAAAGATTTCACAGCTGAGCACAACTTCAGTCTGAGCTCCACCAGCGCTGTGTGTGTCAAAAACCACGTACACACACTCATTTTGGTGGAGTCTGAATTTAACCATCAACAGCTTTCTCGTTGTGTTTGCTGGCTCTTCTCCTCCTCTCAAGTTTTCCTCTCAGAATGAGAGAAGTTCCCCAAACAGCCCCCCCAAAAAAGTCTCACCTGCCAGATTTTCTTTTGAACCTGTTTAGAGACCCAGACAGTGTTTCATTTTGTGTTCCACCTCCTTTAACCCACTAGTTTACACCTGTTTTATACACAGTAATTTGGTTTGGTAACCACTGGCAACTCTGGGTTTCGCTCGAGTCCTCACCCAGTGAGGCTTACTGTGTCTGGGGAAGGTCTCGGTGATTAAACAAATCTACACTTTTAGAAATAATGCATATTTTTTTCTGCCCAACACGTATTTTATATCAGAAAAACACACATTTATGTGTTGAGGCCTGAAAAATACCTTCGCACTGAAAAAGACTAAAGAGCTCAAATCTGATCCTGGCATCAACCTTCCCTGCATCACTGAATGTCCTACAGCAGCTCAGGGAAGATTATTAGATCATGAATTACATCATGTGTGTGAGGGAAGGAGAAACACTAAAAAAGGGTAAGAACTAGAGGATTAGAGGAAACATACTTGTGTATATTCTTTCATAGTTTAGACCAAGTTTAAATCCATTTAGAAAAGAAGTTTACAGGTTTATAGAGTTTACATGTGTTACTGAGTCACTGAAAACTACAAGCAAACATTATTTAGTAAAACAACACTGACAGATACACACCAGCCCTACACTAGTGCTGCACACACACACTGAGTACACAACTCTCTCAGCAGCTCTTCACTGGAGCTGAACACACTCTAATGTCCTGCAGCTCAGAGGAGCTGTGAGAGAACAGACTCCACAGGAACTCTTCTGTCTTTAGAAAGGTTTCAGCAGAAGTTTATTAATGTTCAAAAAACCACAGTGATGTCACTTTCCATTAGTCATGATAACCATTTTTCATGTTTCCATTTTTATGAAGGGAATTTCAGAACACACATAAGCACACACACACACACACACACACACATAAGCACACACACACACTCAAATACACGCACAAAAGGAGGAAACGTCAGATTGTCATACACACCACTACGAAAGACAAACCGGCCACGCCCCCTGGGAGCCGACGTACAAGCTCCACCCCCCTGAAAGGAGGTAGAAAACAGACAGCCTTGGCCGGGTTCGGGGGAGGAGCTTGTGGCTGTGTTGGAGAGTGAGTGGGTGGAGCTTGTGGCTGTGTCGGAGAGTGAGTGGGTGGAGCTAAATGCGCCAGCAGCTCAGACAGTCCGCATACTTGGCCGCCAATTTGCGAACCGCCCGATTTATCTTCTCTATCTGTTCGCGGAGCTCCAAGATCAGCTCGGAGGAGCTGCGGGAGCCCGAGGTGATGGAGGGAGAGCGGGAGGAGCACAGGAGTACAGGATGTAGTGGCGAGAAGCCACAAGCGTCCAAACACAAACACTGGAGTTAAACACAAAGTAGCACAGCAAACAAACATTAGTGAGCTGGATTAGCATCGTGTGCTAACCGCTAATGCAGGACGTTTACACACACAGGGCGGTCAGTTAACTACTGTGACTCACCGACGAGAGGCCGAAACACGAACGCTCAAGTTTA
>CM029370.1:2533013-2608879 GCA_017165825.1 Hepsetus odoe
TCATGTTGTTCTTCCTGGAACAAAAGCTTTCTAAAAGGCCTAGTTTGGTTTGATCTGTAGAACTGAAATGATACTTGAACCAAATAAAGTGAACTTCACAAAGGCAGATTATGTTCCTCTGAGAAAGCTGGTTATTTTGTGTATTGCGGATGTGATGATGCAAAGCTGGTGTATTAACTTTTTTTTTCTATTTACTTGCAGGACCCGGTGTTACACAGTGTTAGTGTAACTCCAGTGTGTTATTTGGTATTCGCAAGGGATACAGTGCAGTTTATCTATAAGTTCAAGGGATACCTAGAATATTCTTCTCTGACAGTTTATTCTTGTGCTTGTTTTAAGATTAGCACGTCATGCTCAGGGTTTGTGGAAGTGCTCCTTTTAGCTTTCCCATTTCAGACATTAGAGCATGGTCTATCTGAGTGAGGTCTGTTGGGAATGGAAAAATACTTTGACGTGTTATGTGAGTTAAGAGGAAGTAGCGAGTGTTGTGAGTATTTAAATGGAAATGCTCTCAGCTCTTCATCATTAGTGTAAACTGGGACGTGTGTGTGGTGTCTTCACACACAGTGAGGGGGTGGCAGCTCTTAATATTTCCCATGTTCACGGCTTCTTCCCTGTTTCTCACACAAGTAAAACAGTCATTAAAGTCCCTCATTTTGCCCCCTCCAACTACACGGTGACTAATGTAGAAGGGCAGGTCTGTATCAGTATAAAGGGGAGGGGCAACTCAAACTGGCAACCTGGTGTACAGCTTCGCTCCTCCTATTCCCACAAGAAGTCAACCTGGTCTTATTGAGCTTAAACAATCCAGACTGCTCCACAGAACTAAGCAGTGTGTCTAACAGCACTGTGAAAGGGTGTGTGAGAGAAGAGGGAGCAGTAAGTGTGTTCACACTTGATAAAGCAGTAAAAGCTCTCAGCTCCTTCCTGTGGGTGTGTGTGGTGTGTGAGAAGGTGGTTTTGACACGGTCACAGTGGTCCCAGTGCTCGAGTGCTTTTAAACTGCTCTGCAGAATTATTATTATTAATAATTATTATTTATTTTCTCATGAACGATCCTGAGATGAATTGCCCTTCACGGTGCTGGAAATACCGTTGCTATGGAGAGACCAGCCCGGAGAGCAGAACCTGGTGTTGGGCGAGTGATCAACATTGCCTCTTGCTCTTTCAAAACCACTTACAGTTTTCTGCAACACATCAGACAGGAGAACAGGTCACCTCCATCGAGCTCACTGAAAAAAAAAGAGTGAACTCATTATTGAACTTTTATCGTATTTAATCTCATCATAAGTGAAAGTGAAAGTGACTGCTGTCATTGTGAAACAAAGCACAGCACACCGTGAAATGCAATGAAATCCATCCTCAGCACTTAACCCACACACACCATGCAGCATGGAGCAGCCATATCCTGCACCTGGGCAGAAATGATGGTGACGGTACCTTGCTTAAGGATACCTTTGGGCAACCTACTGGTCTGGGATTCAAACCCACGAGCTTCCAGTCTTGGCACATGATGTCAATACGTTCCCATTCCTGTCTTTATTTTTCTCAGTAAAACCAATTATGTCTTGGGTTATTTCCACGCATTTCTGTGCTCCTCAAACTACTAGACTATGTGGCCTAATGTTTAGGGACTAGGCAGCAAAGCGTTCAGAGTGTTCAGTTTGCATTTCATTGTGATTCACTGAAGACACACAACACTCACACATTGGAAATGAAACCACACCTTCATTTCAAGCAGTCACTAAAGCTTTTATTATCATGTGCGTATGTGCGCGCGCGTGTGTGTGTGCGTGTGTGTGTGTGTGTGTGTGTGTGTGTGCGTGTGTGTGTGTGTGTGTGCGTGTTGGTTGCTTGTGTTTCGCTGTGGGCTTGTGTCTGTAAAATCTCCTGCACAATGGAAGCAGAAGTGATATCATGACCTACAGGATGTGATGTGACAGGTGGTTTTCTGTGTCATGAAAGAACATTTTCAGTTGAATCTTTTTTTTTCTCACAGCTCCTCTGAGCTGCAGGACATTAGAGTGTGTTCAGCTCCAGTGAAGAGCTGCTGAGAGAGTTGTGTACTCAGTGTGTGTGTGCGGCACTAGTGTAGGCTGGGTGTGTATCTGTCAGTGTGCTGTGAAGTCAGTGTTGTTTTACTAGTGAGAATGTTGCTGAGTTTTTATCTTCTCTTCATGGAGCTTCTCGTCACTGAAGGTGAGTGAGATCTGTTTCTCTTCTTACTGATGAACTGACAGTGTGGAGCTATGAGCTCAGTAAAAGGTGTTTACACACTGAGAAAAGAACCAAACGTGAGATCTGGGACCAACAACAGTTTATTGTAAAAAATGAGTTTAGCTGGACAAGAAGGTCCGGGGTTCAATGTGCAGGCGAGGCAGTCCAGTTTTTCTCTGTGTGGAGTGGACATATCCTCCCGTCTGTGTCAAATATGTGTGTCTCAAAATAAGCAGCAGCAACGTCGCTGTTGGTTAATAAGAGTGAAATAAGTGTGAAAAGACAGACCACAAATGGAGACGGACCACATTTTCTCACAAGCCAGATGATGCTTTGATATGAAGACTGATCATATATTTCAGACTTCAGCCAGCTTGAAAATATTTATTGAATCTGAATCTGAATCTCTGTATGTTACTTGTCTTATTTTCAAGTTTTAATTAGAATATTTCAGTGAAAAGATTCTTTATTTTTAATGTGCAGCTTGTTTAAGTGTCTGTAAGGAACTGTGAAATGACACAGTGAGTGTTCTCAGAAGCTCTGTGTGTGATCAGCATGTTTTCTCATGAGTCAGAAACACTGACACTGCGTGAGATTATATTGTGGTCTGTAGGTGAACTACAGCCACCATGACCTCCAACTACAGTCACTACTACTGCAGTGGATGCCTTTAAAAATGAGTCTCAAACTTTATTTTTATGCATTTTTGTTATAAACTTAAAGGTGAAAAACTTTATTTCAACATCATCTTATATTACAAAAGTCAAAAAAATGCATAAAAACTATTAGGTCAAAGACACACACACACACACACACATGCGCACATTGGTCAGTTTTGCAGAGTGGTGCACCACAAAAGAGGAAACAGTAAGTGTTCTCATGACTCAGAGATGCTTTTGCAACTTTTAAGAAGCTGCTGTTCTCACAGTCTGAGCTGCAGGACATTAGAGTGTGTTCAGCTCCAGTGAAGAGCTGCTGAGAGAGTTGTGTACTCAGTGTGAGTTTTTATCTTCTCTTCATGGAGCTTCTCGTCACTGAAGGTGAGTGAGATCTGTTTCTCTTCTGGAAATGTAAAGGCACTGAAGTCACTTGTGAGAGTGTTCAGTAGACGTGTCTGTGATTGTCTGTTGGGACTTCTGTGTTGTACGGAAAAACTGTTACATTCCTGTGTTTGTAGTTGTTTCTGATACTTTTTTTCATCTTTTCTTTTTATGAGGTTAAAAATAAACAGTTAAATATTACACACAGTTTATTATGGATTATGTTTACATGCATTCACATGGAGTCACCAGGTTGTTCTCCTCAAGGAAGAGCCTTCAGGAACTTTATTTGGGAACATAATTCTGCCGTATTCGACTGCAGTTCGATTTTTAAAGTTGCTCAGACACCCAGCCTGAGTTCTGGCTTCCTGTTTTGATGTACGTTTTATAAACAACAATGAACCTTCTTTCCGTTTCATTAATGAACAGTTTTGGTCAATGCTGCACGTGTGTGGTTTTATATACAGAAGTGTATTTTTATGTATGTGTAAATCAGAGCCTGTGATTAACGTTAACTTACTGATGTGTTTTATTACAGGCTGCACTCTGGACAAAAATGACAAAATAGTCAAAATCACAGCACAAGCAGGAGGGTCAGTACTGCTACCCTGCAACTGCTCAGACCTTCACAGCAAACCAGAGAAATTCAGCTGGAAGAAATACAACAACACATGGGTGGAGATATCCAGAGAGAGTTATCAGTACACAAACAGAGTTCAGCTGTTTAACACTCACTCTCCAGGAAATCTCTCTCTACTCATATCACTCCTGACTGCAGAGGATGGAGGAATGTACAGGTGTGATCTTGGTGGAAGTGAACACACAGACATCACACTCAAAGTTGAAGGTAAAATATTAGCTGCACTATTGCACTAGTATTTGCACTAGTGTTTCCAACCGGACCCAACACTGGTGTTATGCTGGATATTTCTTAGTTCTTTAACTATGTTCTAAGCAATTCATTCAAAATATAATTGTTACAGAAAATGATAAAAATTAAAATAAAATAAATGTTAAAATCTGTAGGTCCTTGCTGCTGCTCTGTTCCTTCACTGTAAAACCCTCATCATCCTACAGTGTCCCGAGGTAATACAGAGGGCAACAGTCAACACAGTCCTAATTCATCCACAATACCATCTCAAAAGAATAATGATAGAAAAAATAATTCTCTCTGACTAAAAGTAAGAACAGTTTTGTTGTATTTTAGTGGTTTTGTCAGTTCTGTCTCCATCCCTCCACCTTCTCTCCACTCTGGTTCCACCTTAAAGATCACTGTAATCATTGTTTCTGGAGTTACAAGTTCATTGTTTGTTGGGTTTCTTCATTCTTTCCATGATATTTTCTAGTCTAGTCCTCCTATTGCTTCATTTTCCTTTTCCAAAGGACCCTCAGTCTTCTCCATGTTTGCCTCTTCTGTGTTCCAATAAATGCAAGGTGTCGAGACTGCAAATGAAAAAGTGTGAAATGTTTAGCGTGATGTTTATCTCCTGTCTTCATTACTGGTTAGTCAGTGCCAAACACAACCCCTGACTTTTCATTGTGTCTGTCCACTTCCTTTCCCTTTTCCAGTTTCAGTTCC
This sequence comes from Hepsetus odoe, assembly GCA_017165825.1. Classification (NCBI taxonomy): domain Eukaryota; kingdom Metazoa; phylum Chordata; class Actinopteri; order Characiformes; family Hepsetidae; genus Hepsetus; species Hepsetus odoe. Next base: position 2,537,850 of record CM029370.1, read on the forward strand.
AGGCCCCTTCTGTTTCCCAAATCTCTAACTTTGTGTAGTTTTTGTGGTTTATGAGCTGCACTTTGAAGAAAGTGATTCTGCCATAGTTTCCCCAACCAGGTTTTGTCTTGTCCACCTGCTCCTGTCTTTACTCTTCCACATCTCTGCCATGTTAGGGTTCCCCACTTGAGAAAACTGTATTTATTGCCAACTTTATGAGGGTGAATCTAAAGAGAAAGTGTGGCAGTGTCAAATCCAAACTCCATTTTTCTTCCCCATAAACAGCACCATGTTTTTAAAAGGCAGCGACAAAGATACAGCATTTCTCTAATACTTCTTCATCCCTGTTCCTTTTGGTCTTCTGCTGGCACAGTCAATGTTAGAACTAATTTAACTAAGGTTAGACAACAGTAGAACCAAGAATAATAACAAAAAAGGGGTTAAAACTGGGCCTAAATGGGTTAAAACAGGTGGAAAATACCGAACCAGACTTAAAAATAGGTGAGAAACAGAAACTGGCAGGAGAGACAGACGCCCAGGTCAAAGAGTCAAGAGAATCTCAAGTCTCTCAACATAAGTGTTTGCGTGATTACTTTTTCTCCTCCTCTCGTTCTTAAAGGTGAAACTCAAGATATTACCTCTGGAGGAGATGAAGCGCAAACAGAACATATCTAGAAATATTTTGAGGGTTAAATCCTGACTCAGACACCGAGAGAGAGAGCACAGGAAGACCCGAGGTTAAACTGAGGATCTTTACAGTATGACTGGTGGTTGATCTTATTAACAACAGCTGTAGAGAATTCTACAGTCCCTCATGTTGTTCTTCCTGGAACAAAAGGTTTCTAAAAGGTTTAGTTTGGTTTGATTTGTTGAACTGAAACGATAGTTGAACCAAATAAAGTGAACTTCACAAAGGCAGATTATGTTCCTCCGAGAAAGCTGGTTATTTTGTGTATTGTGGATGTGATGATGCAAAGCTGGTGTATTAACTTTTTTTTATTATTTACTTGCAGGACCCAGTGTTACAGTGTTAGTGAAAGTAACTCAAGTGTGTTATTTGGTATTAACAAGGGATACAGTGCAGTTTATCTATAAGTTCAAGGGATGCCTAGAATATTCTTCTCTGACAGTTTATTCTTGTGCTTGTTTTAAGATGAGCACGTCATGCTCAGGGTTTGTGGAAGTGCTCCTTTTAGCTTTCCCATTTAAGACATTAGAGCATGGTCTATCTGAGTGAGGTCTGTTGGGAATGGAAAAATACTTTATGATGTTATGTGAGATAAGAGGAAGTAGCGAGTGTTGTGAGTATTTAAATGGAAATGCTCCCAGCTCTTCATCATTAGTGTAAACTGGGACGTGTGTGGTGTCGTCACACACAGTGAGGGGGTGGCAGCTCTTTAAATTTCCCATGTTCACGGTTTCTTCCCTGTTTCTCACACAAGTAAAACAGTCCTTAAAGTCCCTCATTTTGCCCCCTCCAACTACACGGTGACTAATGCTAGAAGGGCAGGTCTGTATCAGTATAAAGGGGAGGGGCATCTCAAACTGGCAACCTGGTGTACAACTTCGCTCCTCCTATTCCCACAAGAAGTCAACCTGGTCTTATTGAGCTTAGAGAATCGAGACTGCTCCACAGAACTAAGCAGTGTGTCTAACAGCACTGTGAAACAGTGTGTGAGAAAAGAGGGAGCAGTAAGTGTGTTCACACTTGATAAAGCAGTAAAAGCTCTCAGCTCCTTCCTGTGGGTGTGTGTGGTGTGTGAGAAGGGGGTTACTACACGGTCACAGTGGTCCCAGTGCTCGAGTGCTTTTAAACAGCTCTGCAGGATTATTATTATTAATAATTATTATTTATTTTCTCATGAATGATCCTGAGATTAATTGCCCTTCACGGTGCTGGAAATACCGTTGCTATGGAGAGACCAGCCCGGAGAGCAGAACCTGGTGTTGGGCGAGTGATCAACAATGCCTCTTGCTCTTTCAAAACCACTTACAGTTTTCTGCAACACATCAGACAGGAGAACAGGTCACCTCCATCGAGCTCACTGAAAAACAAAGAGTGAACTCATTATTGAATCTCTATCGTATTTAATCTCATCATAAGTGAAAGTGAAAGTGACTGCTGTCTTTGTGAAACAAAGCACAGCACCCCGTGAAATGCAATGAAATGCATCCTCAGCATTTTACCCAACACACACCATGCAGCATGGAGCAGCCATATTCTGCACCTGGGCAGAAATGATGGTGACGGTACCTTGCTTAAGGATACCTTTGGGCAACCTACTGGTCTGGGATTCAAACCCACGAGCTTCCAGTCTTGGCACCGGATGTCAATACGTTCCCATTCCTGTCTTTATTTTTCTCAGTAAAACCAATTATGTCTTGCGTTATTTCCACGCATTTCTGTGCTCCTCAAACTACCAGACTATGTGTCCTAATGTTTAGGGACTAAACATTAAAAGCGTTCAGAGTGTTCAGTTTGCATTTCAATGTGATTAACTGAAGACACACAACACTCATACACTGGACATGAAACCACACCATTTCAAGCAGTCACTAAAGCTTTTATTATCATGTGCGTATGTGCGCGTGTGTGTGTGTGTGTGTGTGCGTGTGTGCGTGTTGGTTGATTGTGTTTCGCTGTGGGCTTGTGTCTGCTCTGCAAAATCTCCTGCACAATGGAAACAGAAGTGATATCATGACCTACAGGATGTGATGTGACGTGGTTTTGTGTGTCATGAAAGAACATTTTCAGTTGAATCTTTTTTTTCCTCACAGCTCCTCTGAGCTGCAGGACATTAGAGTGTGTTCAGCTCCAGTGAAGAGCTGCTGAGAGAGTTGTGTACTCAGTGTGTGTGTGCAGTACTAGTGTAGGCTGGGTGTGTATCTGTCAGTGTGTGTGAAGTCAGTGTTGTTCTACTAGTGAGAATGTTGCTGAGTTTTTATCTTCTCTTCATGGAGTTTCTCGTCACTGAAGGTGAGTGAGATCTGTTTCTCTTCTTACTGATGAACTGACAGTGTGGAGCTGTGAGCTCAGTAAAAGGTGTTTACAGACTGAGAAAAGAACCAAACGGGAGATCTGGGACCAACAACAGTTCATTGTAAAAAATGAGTTTAGCTGGTCCTCGGTTCAATGTGCAGGCGAGGCAGTCCAGTTTCTCTCTGTGTGGAGTGGACATGTCCTCCCGTGTCTGTGTGTGTTTCCTCCTGGAGCTCCGGTTCCTCCCACCATCCACAGACATGCACGTCAGGTGGACTGGAGATGCTAAATAGTCCTCAAGTGTGAGTGTGCTGGTCTGTGTGTCTGCCTTGAAATTAACTGGTGACCTGTCCAGTGTGTCCCTGCTGTTCCCCCTGTGAGATCTGGGATAGACTCCAGCACTGCCTGCGAAACTAAACAGGACACTCGGCTCAGAAAATGAGAGAGCAGTGTTGTTGCACCTGCTTTTATTTTATCATGAATTTTGATACATTTTAACAAAAGTTTCAAATGTCTTTCATTTTTTGATCTACATCATTAGTAGAATATGGACATCTTAGTCCATCATTAAGTGAAAACTCAGATGAGCAGAATAAAGGACGCGTTAGTTGTAAAGGTGTAGTTGTGGTTAAAGAGCTGAATGTCCTCATGAACTGAAACAGCTGGTCTGATCAGCACTGTGGGCATGAACGTGGGTCTATAATAGAGTGTGTGTGTGTTTATGGGCTTGTGGTTTTGGTGCTCGGTCTAAAAGGGTGCACTGCTGTGCAGAAGTCTTTGCACCATGAACATGAGGGTACAGCTGGTTGAGGTGGGTCAGGTGTGTGTGAATGATACCTTTAGCTTCTTCTGCTCCCAGTAGAACAACATTTACAAGCAGCCGATATGATTGTTGTAAAACGACGCACCAAAAAGTAAATAAATAGAGACATCAGTGTTTTTGTTGACTGTGGTACAAATATGAGGATCCCAAAAGGCCAGATTGCTTTAATCATCCATAAAGATGGGAAAGATAAGAGAACACAAACAGTGATGGAGAGTCGTGTTGATCTTAATAAGTAAGCGGTAAAAGCTATTAGTCGGAGAAATCTCATTTCTAGCTCAGATTTTGTCTCATCAGTCCAAAACACTTTGTTCCAAGATGAATCTGACTCGTCTGAATGAGTTTTACAAACAACACGTGACTCTGTTTGTGGCGTGAGATCAGAAAGGGCTTCTTTCTCCTCACCCTGCCATCCAGATGTTCTTTGTTCAAATTGTGCTGAATTGTAGAACGATGTACAGATACACCTTCTGCAGCAAGATGCTCTTGCAGGTCTTTGGAGGAGATCTGTGGGTTGGCTGTAACCATTCCCACAATCCTGTGCATACACCGTTTCTGTATGTTTCTTGGCCTGCCAGACCTGGTTTAAAAGCAACTGTGCCTGTGGCCTTCCATCTCCTGATTCCTTACAGATGAAACTGACAGTTTAAACGTCTGAGAGCGTTTTGTAGTCTTCCCCTAAACCATGATACTGAACAGTCTTTGTTTTCAGATCTTTTGAGAGTTGTTTGAGGACCCCATGCTGTCACTCTTCAGAGGAGAGTCAGAGAGAAGCACAACTTGCAGTTGACCACCTTAAATACCTTTTCTCATGATGGGACACAGCTTTCAATGAAGCTCAAGGCTTAACGAGCTAATCCAACCAATTTTGTGTGTGTGTGTGTGTAGGTGTGTGTGTGTGTGTGTGTGTGTTGTGTCTGTGTGTTATGTGCCTGTGTGTGTGTTGTGTGCCTGCCTGTGTGTGTGTTGTGTGCCTGCCTGTGTGTGTGTGTGTGTGTGTGTGTTGTGTGCCTGCCTGTGTGTGTGTGTGTGTGTTGCATGTGTGACAGAAAAACCCATCATAAAAGTGGAAACAGTGATCTAATGACTCATTCGTCACTGTGTGCGATTGTGTACTCATAAGAAACCTTATGCTTCTCTGCGCGTGTGTGTGTGTGTGCGCGTGTGTATGGGTGCATGTGGATGTTTATCCATATAGGCGTGTGTGTACGGGTGTGTTGTGTGCCTGCCTGTGTGTGTATGTGTGTTGCATGTGTGTGTGTGCCTATGTGCATGTGTTAATGTAGATGTTTATGCATGTGTATGTTTGTGTGTGTGCATGTTTGTGAGCTTGCTTGTGTGCCTAGTTTTTGTTTGTTTTAATGTGTGTGTTTGTGTGTTTTCTTGTATGTATGTTGATGTGTGTGTCTGTGTGCATGTGTGAATCTCTGTGTGTATTTATGTGTGCATATGTGTATTTGTGTGTTTGCTTGTGTATGTTTTGTTGATGTCAGGGTTTGATGAGGTACCGGTCAGTATGACAGTCAGACATTTCCTCCTTTTATGTTTGCATGCATTTAAGAGTGTGTGTGTGTGTGTGTGTGTGTGTGTGTGTGTGTGTGTGTGTGTGTGTGTGTGGCGTGTGTGTGTGTGTGTGTGTGTGTGTGTGTGTGTGTGTGTGTGTGTGTGACTGAAAAACCCATCATAAAAGTGGAAACTCTCGTCTCTGTGTGTGATTGTGTGCTGATAAGAAACCTTTCTAAAGACAGAAGAGTTCCTGTGGAGTCTGTTCTCTCACAGCTCCTCTGAGCTGCAGGACATTAGAGTGTGTTCAGCTCCAGTGAAGAGCTGCTGAGAGAGTTGTGTACTCAGTGTGTGTGTGCAGCACTAGTGTAGGGCTGGGTGTGTATCTGTCAGTGTGCTGTGAAGTCACAAATTTTTATAGAGCATTTGCTTCTTTCATCTGTTTTAGTAAAATGATGGTCTAAAACTAATACAAAACTAAAAGTAAAGGCTTGATGCAAAACAACATTTGTCACATAAATGATTTTGAGAATGCTAAAATGCAAAAAAAAAAAAGTGCATGCATGCATGTGCGTGTGAGCATGCGTATGTGTGTCTGCGTGCATTGTCTCTGCCAGTGTCTCTGCCAGCTGTTCTCACTCTTACTCAACAGTGATGGTCTGCTTGTGTTGTAACATCAACCAGGTTTCTGGCTTTAAGCAAAAAAATACGAGAACATTTCACTCAGTGATTCTCATCATGTTCATCTGCTGTTTCTCTTCTCACATATGGTTAAAGAGTATTTTATTAATGTTGATCTGATGAAAATCACCATTGTCCCTTCATCACCATGGTAACACTGCACCGTTTCTTAAGGTTATCAGCTGCTTGGTGACGGTCTGTTACTACACTGACTATTTAACCTCTCTCTGCAGAGGGACGAGCTAAAACAACAAGATCTACTCCCGCGGTCCAGCTCCAAACACGTCCGAGCACTTCAACCACAAAGTCCCATCGAGCACCCGACGGTAAGAACAGAAATCTTAAATGAAGAATTATAAAGATCATGATTTCTTGCTGTTGTTTTAACTCTACATTGATTATTAAACACTTCTCTTCATGGGGCTCAACTAAACCTACACAATCTACTGCAGTGCTCAGAAACCACACCAGTCCGAGCACCTCAATCACAAGTTCCCAACATTCACCTACCAGTAAGCACAGTGAACTGACCCCCGCTGAGTGTGTGAAGCTGCAGATTTATTATTTTATATTAAAGCTTTTTAAATGTTTTAAATATTCATAATAAATTATTATATTGGTGTTTCTATCCACTCTGGCGCACACAGGGTTAAAGAACATGATCTAGAATATAAATGTTTAAAAAACCTGAACCTGCTTGACATGTGCTCTAAAATAGCATAATACAGCTGCAAATAAATAAATAAATAATGTGTGTTATGTTAATGTCAGGGACTTTTTTCATGCCAGGAGAGTAATAAATATTAAATATTAGATTAATTGTCTTTAATTGCTTTATTCTGTATTTGCACAAACCTCCTTTGTTTCTAAATCCTCAGAAAACAACACATGCTTGTTTGTGTTTTCCTTCATCTCTGTTCCTGTTCTTCTCCTGCTGGGAGTCGGAGGAGTCGTTTATTGGAAACACAGAGGTGCGTATGAATGATCAGAGTGTGTATTGAGAGACGTGTGGTTCTCACTTTGTGTGTCTTTACTCTGCAGGACGAGGGCAGATGGACAGAGACGACAGGAAGAGAAAGCAGGAGACACCGGACAGTTCATCATATCTGGTTAATCTCCTTATTATTTTTTAATAAAAAATAAAATATATTCTAATAGTGACGTGGTGCTTTATTTGAACTTGCTCAGTGCAACTAAAGCAAACTCAGAGGAGGACTTTACATCAAGAGCTAAAATGGTGAAGCAGCTGTTCTTTATGATGGAAACAGCAGAAGAGGGAACTTCACAGAACTATAAGATCAGAATAATGTGTCTCAGAACCTGCAAACATCTAGCTGATTCAGACATGTTGAGTTTCAGTTCTAGATCTGGATGTAGTTTATGATCTTCTGGATTAAGTTTATATAGTCTATAATGCAGCACACTTACAAATAATCTCTTGAGGAGTTAATCTGAGATACTAGGAGCACAAGACTCATGTAATAACTGAACATTTGGGTGAAAATCAGAAGAAGTGTTTTGTCTGCATTTACTCCTGAATTTGTATTTGACTGATCTCCATCTAGAAATCTGGGTCTTAAACCCCAGTCTAAAGTCATTAGTAGGAGCTTAGTGTTGCGTTAAGTGAGATTTGTGTTCTTTTACAGGACGCAGTGACCTACTCTACAATAACCCACCACAACACACCCACAGTGACTGACTCTGGAAATAAGACAGAATACGCCTCCATTAGAGTCAATTAATCCCACCTTCCCTCCACCAAAAAATCCACATTATATTATATGATTCTTTTTTAATTCTTTTTTTCTTTTTAATATTTCATTTTCATTTTTTGCTTGTGTAAGTCTCTCATTTAAATACTTTTGCTTATTATTCATTAATAAAGCTTCAGTTGTACATTCTCTTCATTTGTGTATTTATTGTACATTCACTCAAAAGGCAGATGCTCAAATATAATGTCAAGTTTTGTAATTAGACAAAAATAGATCGCGGGGTGCCAGAGTCCATCCCAGCTCACACAGGGCGAAGGACGGGGACACACCCTAGACAGGTCGCCAGCCCATCGCAGGGAGGAGCGAACCGACGGGGACGACACCTTGCTCAAGGGTTCCTCAGGACAACCCACCAGTAAGTCACTCTCTGCTGCTTCAGAGTGAGAGTCTAGTTCAGCAAGTTCTCTGGTTATGAGGAGGGTGTTATGCTGGTTATGAGGAGGGTGTTATGCTGGTTATGCTGGTTATGAGGAGGGTGTTATGCTGGTTCTGCTGGTTATGAGGAGGGTGTTATGCTGGTTCTGCTGGTTATGAGGAGGGTGTTATGCTGGTTATGAGGAGGGTGTTATGGTGGTTATGCTGGAGGAAGAGGGAAGAAGGAATTTTACCAAATTACCAGAAAAGTCATGAAACAACCCAGCAATCACCAGCAGTGTGGCTGATAAGATAAAGGTTAATAAGCACTGTAGTGAACTCATCTTCATGACCATAATTCACTTCCTGCTCTCACTACACTCAGACTCCTGCTAGCGGCCGGGCGGGAACGAGTCCTCACATCTAAACACACCACAGTGAAAACTCTTAGAGACGACAAACATCCCTCAACACCTGACATTAAAGTAATGAACCCAAAAAGTAAAATTAGTTAAAGATAGAGAAAAAGAAAAAGATTAGTAGGGTAAATAAAAAAAAACTAAAATTAAGTTTAAAGATAAATACATTTTTAATAATATATTTAAATAATACATACATAATACATTCTTTTTCCTGCATTGTAGAATTGTGCTAGACACTGAACACTGAGCTGCAGCTGCATCTTGGTTACAGCGTGTCCTCTGTCTCCCTCTGGTGGCCGAAAACTGTCTTACAGCCGGACCGACTTAAGGTGAGGATTTAAAATAATTTACATTCATGTTTGTAAAAATGAACCCTTTGATGGCCATTTTGGAAGATTTTATGTGATTAGTAATAAAAAAGTCTAAATTTAAATGCTTTACAGCTTTTAACAACATAGCTTTTATATGAACAGCAGCTGAAGAGTGAATGTTCACTCTTGTTCTACATGTGAACACTATAAAGCTGGAACAGTGCTGCAAGATGGTGATTGGTTGGCCGAAGGTTTGCTGACTAGTTAGTCCTGTTCATGAACCTTGGATTAACTCCACACTCATGTACTCTTATTTTCCTGAACTGATTTACTGCAGAACTATATAATCAGGTCATGAAATTCACTTCCTTCTCTTTCTGCTGCAGCTGAGACTCCATCATGGACTTTATGTTCACTCCTCGAACACTAACAGCAGATAAACTGACTGACAGTCTGACAGTAGATCTGAATCAGTGCATCACGCTGAGAACAGATCTCTTCTTGTAGCTGTTTGGAGACTTTGACCAGGCTGGCGTGTGAAATGTGTCAGTACTGAACTCAGACTGTATAATGATGTAATAATGAAGGGGTTTAAACACAACAGCACTTTATTAAACACAACATTTTATTAGAACTATATACAGAAACAGGTTACTGTACAAGCACAAACACACACACACACACACACACACAGACACACAGACACACACACACACACACACACACACACACACACACACACACACACACACAGCTAAAAGTAACTAAACACAATATTTGATAAGAACAATATATACATAAACATTACACACTAATAAAAACAATACTGCAATAATGATAATAGTTATTAATACTAATAATACTGTAGTTAATTAAAATAATTATAATTAATTAAAGTGAAGGGAGGAGGACTCATGTGCTGTAGGATACACGCTGTTGTTCAGACATCAGTTTCTGAAATGAGAAAACACCAGAAAGCATGTTACTGTACAAGCACACACACACACACACACACACACACACGCGCACACACACACACATACACACTTCCATTACTTTACAGGTAAAGACTGTGTTTGGAAAACAACAGGGTTTGTGCTGAACTGTCACTTTAACCGATCACACACACATTCCCGAGACACCACACACACTATACACACTCTTTTTTACACACTCGTTTACCTGCTTTCTGTTCAGAAGGTCACTAATCCTGAACTGCAGCTGCTGCTTCTCCTGCATCTTCTGTCAGAAACAAACACACACAGTGATGTGATAGAAATGTGTTTTAATAAATAAAGTAAAGAACCTGTTCACACAGTTCTTCAGGTCACTGTGAACCTCTAACACTGAGTCAACAGGACGACATTCTGTGTTGGAGGACTCGTGTCCCACAGTCTAGGGACTGGGAGGTGGGTGGACTGGGAGTGTTGAAATAGTGTTCATGTTACAAAACTTTAAAGTGGAGAAAATGATGTTTTTATAATCTGACATTTTCCCCTTTAACTTAATGTAAGAGTGAAAATGTAAACAGTAAAGCTACTTTACACTTTACACCAAATCATAAATCTGAACAAAAGACACAGGAAGTGGTTCAAACTCACTTTGTTCATGAGTTCAGACTTTTTGGACATCAGCCAGTTGAGCGCTTTCACTTTGCTCTGTGAAACAGACAAGAACAGTAGCAGTTCAGAACCTTTCAGCAGATAATAATAATAACAATAATAATAATAATAATAATGATAACAATAATAATAATAACAATAATATTAATAACACACAGTCTTACCTGAACAGTGTTCACAATTTTGGCGACCTGTGTGCACACGCTGTCTAGATGTTTCCGAAGCCCCTGAAGCTCGATGCACTAAACATAAAATGAGTTAATAAACTACAACAACAACAGTAATAATAATATAAACACACACAATTATTATTAGTAAAAGTAAATAATAATAATAAAAATAAAGTAAAAATAACAATAAACTCCTTTTCTTCTCTGTGCTCTGAACTAAACTGTTCACCTTGTGCTGTTTATCTGAGACCTCCAACTGAAGATCCTCTTTCTTGGTCACCTGTGGGGACAGAGAGGAGTGTTCTTTATTCAGTATGAAGCTGATCTCAGATCTGTGCTGTGTGGGTCACTGTACTGCACCACTGTACCAGATAACTGTGATACTGGTTCAGAAAATAAAGTGTCTCCTCCAGACTCCTCCCAGAACTCAGGGTCTTCAGGTAGAGCTGCTCCAGGGTCAGAGGAGGAGGAACATCACTGGAAGACAAGCAACATGTGTATTTTCCCTTTATTTGAATGTACACACTTAGATTATATGACATTTAACAAACAACAACAACAAATCTCCATCACATCCATTATTATTAGAGACTATAAAACCCTTTCTGTTCCCTTTTTACAGGCGAGCTCTTCCAACATGGAATGAACAGTGATGGAGTTTTAAATCTTTTATATTTGTGTTTAAGGAAGATGATCAACAACAAATAAGACTTGGCACGCGCCAACACTGCTTCACCATAGGGACTGCACACACACACACACACACACACACAGACACAAACACACACACACACACACACACACTTGATTTACTTACTCAGTGTGACTCTCCTCGAACTCCGCATCTCCGATGTGAAAAACAACTGAGGAGAGAAAAGCAGTGTTTCTCCATGTTCAGCAGAAACTGATGAACTGTTGATCTCCACAGCTGGATGAACTCTTCAGTATTAAAGTCGGTTTAAAGTGTGAACTCACCGGGTTTAAACCCTCCGCTGCTCTCAGTGTGGGACATTGTTGGTGAGAAGGTGTGAATGAATCAGTGTAGTGAGTGGATCTGCTCTGGTTCCGAGAAGCACAGATTAAAGGTGTTTGTGTTTGAACTTTCACAACGTTCCATCTCTGTCCGAGCGTGACGTCACACGAAGAAGCTACAAAAAGGCTCATTTCGGATCAAAGTGTTTTATTTCTGTCAGAACACAAACACTGGTTCATAAAGAAAGTGTACCGCACAGCGCCCCCTGCTGAACGCCTTCATTAATGACTGAAGCAGCAACACTGGAGTCCTTCTGTTCGTCCTGCAGGGGGCGCAGCAGCAAGTAGTTACTGAACGGTGTTATTAACAATTAAAATTGTAATTGACTAACCCCTCTCTATATTTAGGTCTAAACAATCAAGTTAATGAATTAGCATAAGCTTATTGTTGTCCTTTACACGACCAAGTGACGTACTATACAATAATCAACAACAACACTCACAGTGATAGATTGTATTTCTTCAGTGAAGAAATTAAATAGACTATGTATAAATAATATCATATTAAATTAACGCAACCAACCAACCATTGAAAATATATATGGAATAATTTTCCAACAGTAGATTTGAACCCATAACCTAGTGCAATGTCAGTTTTGCAATTCAAAACTATGAAGCGCAAAATAATTTGATGAATAATTCAAGATATGTTTCAAAACAAATTTCTCTCTTAGTAAGAATTAATTATGCCATTTATTTATTTATTTCTCATTTTATGATGTTAATTGGCAAGAAGTCAAAATAGGGGTTCGACACCATGGATTCTGCAGTACTGCACCTCAGAGACTTGCTCACAGCCCACTAATGCAGTGCAACACTGTTGCAGTGCAACACACCAGCACCACATTCAGCAATTAACTGATCTCTGTTCAGCACCAATGTTTTGGACCAATGCCTGGCACATGGCCACCGAGCAATGGGTTTGGTCAAAAGCATACTTTCTTATAGCTAGTCGAGGTGAACCCCTATCTGATATTGTATTTTTCTCCAATTTGTCTCACTCTTTTCCTGTCCATTCCTCAATAGATTTCCCAGCGATGGCCACTGAGCTCTTATCTCTTAACAGGTTTGACCCTCTTTTATTGTGTGTTTGTGCTGAGTTTTGCCCTGGTCTTTATGCTTGTTCTTTGAGATCACTTTTTATTAATTTCAAAGCTGTAGCTCCAACGTAAAGAAGACAGCTTAAAAAGGAATGATGTGACCTGAGGTGGCGATATCTGAAGGACATCTTTAGCTTTGGCTTATCATACAGTGGAGTGTGTGCCATTTTTAGACAGAGTATGACTGAATCATGACTATGACTGAATCAGAAACAGTGTCCATTAAAAATGCCTCAAACAATGGTAATCATTAACCTCTTATGAGAGAGGGGTGACCAAGAGAACTCCAGACCCACTCTATTACATTTAATCTGTTTTCATCTAAGGGGCAGTGGTGGCCTAGTGGTTAGGGCATTGGCTGCATGATCAGAGGTTTGGGGTTTGAACCCCTTCCCAATAGGTTGTCCTGAGGTACGCTTGAGCAAGGTGCCGTCCCTGTCTGGCTCCTCCCTGCGATCCAGGGGTGTCCCCCCCCCCGTCCTTCACCCTGTGTGTGCTGGGTTGGATTCCTGCAACCCCGTTTGGGACAAGCGGCAGAAGATGACTGACTATTTTCATTCATTTCATTGCTTGATTTTGGCCCTTAAAATAAACTTGCAAACAATGCTCTGTTTCAGTGATGTTAACACACATCTTCACAAGTGAAGGAAAAAAAAGATTGACCTGTTTCTTAAAGTGTGCTTGGACAACAGAGAAGAGGAATTGATCGAATGGATTTTTATTTATTGTTTTAAAGCAAATGAAGAAAGCAAAAATAAAGGCATAAAATGAGAATCTCTAGACAGGTGTGAAAATGATTGGTTCTAGAACTGAAGAGCAAGAGGGAAAGAAGCACCAGTGTGCAAGACTTATTTGTGTGTATATGTTTGAGTGAATGCATGTGTGTGCTGTGATAATCATCATCATCATAAAAATCTGAAGAGAAAGTGTTCTCATGACTGACAGGAAGCCATGTGGTTTTGTGGTTACCATGTGGTTTTGTGCTGATAAGCTTCTAATGAAACCCTAAAAAACAGAGTTTCGGTCGAGTCTGTTCTCACGGCTCCTCTGAGCTGTAGGACATTAGAGTGTGTGTTCAGCTCCAGTGAAGAGCTGCTGAGAGAGTTGTGTACTCAGTGTGTGTGTACAGCACTAGTGTAGGGCTGGGTGTGTATCTGTCAGTGTGCTGTGAAGTCAGTGTTGTTTTACTAGTGAGAATGTTGCTGAGTTTTTATCTTCTCTTCATGGAGCTTCTCGTCACTGAGGGTGAGTGAGACCTGTTTTTCTTAATACTGGTGAACATATAAAACTAAGAGCCCTTTAAAAGTACAGTGATAGTGTGAGTTAAAATGTCATCATTTAGCAGAAAACCAACTCTAACACAGCGTTGCAAAATGTTCTGATTACATTTATTGTTTTTCTTCTGATATGATGATGATTTGCTACTTTCATCTGTTTCAAATCATGTTAAAATGATGGTCACACAACTTGTCACTAAATTTTCTACAAAAAAAAAAAATGAAGAAGCTGTCTGGTTAACTTTATGTCACTGATCTGTGTCTCTGCAGGCTGCACTCTGGTCCACAGTGAAGAACTACAGTTTGTAACAGCAAACACAGGAGAGTCAGTACTGCTGCCCTGTTCCTGCACTGACCTCAACACCACACCTGGAAAACTCACCTGGAAGAAATACATCTCAATTACACATGAAAATGAAGAGATCTCCATTAATAGTGATCAGTACAGAAACAGAGTTCAGCTGTTTAACACTCACTCTCCAGGAAATCTCTCTCTACTCATATCACTCCTGACTGCAGAGGATGGAGGAGATTACACCTGTGATATTGAAGGTGCACATACAATGATCAGACTCACTGTTAAAGGTAAAATAGTTTAACTTATTACCTCACAAGATTTTATTTTGCCTGATGTTACCAAAGACAAAAGGGCAAGGAGTGTGGTGGACTTTAATGAAGTGCTTTAGTGACCAAAACATTATGACTTAATTTTAATTTCACTGTTGAATTACGAAATAAAACAAAAACGTTACTACTACTAATGTAGTCACTTATACAGATGGACTGCAGTAAGACTCATCAACCAATTTCTATGCTCAGACTAAAAGGGGTTATAATTGACTAAGAGCTTTTGGCTGAAACTCTCTAATAACACTCATTAAACTCATTAATAACAGTAAAACATGTAAAAACATGACTGTGCTTGGGTGCACTAAAATCATTATCCTAATTATTTTGTATATTTTTAATAGAATGTGCATGCTTATTACTTTATTATACTATAACTGAATGATAATTTTGAATATTATCAAAGGCTTACTGACATTTGAAATCTTCTTGCAGGGCGCTCATCTACACATGCAGAACCTACTGCGATGGTCACCAGCTCAACCAGTGTCGTCCTATCAGGTTCCTCCCAAATGAGTACAGGTAACCACTTCAAACTAAGCAGAGTGGAGTTTGGGATTTAGCTTTGCTATGCTTAGAGAGAATTGTGCAGTAATCCATCTTAAATAGTTATTTACATTACTTATTTATTTATTACTTATTACTATTGAGTTATCTGAAGCATAACTGAAGCAGAAATTACACTGATTATTGAATCCTTTTCTGCAGGGAGCTCAACTAATACAGCAAAATCCTCAGCAGTGGTCAATGCTGCAACCAGTCCAAGCCCTTCAGTCACAAATTCAGATGCAGAATCTACTGCGGTAGTGACCAGCTCAACCAGTGCCGTCCTAACAAGTTCCTTCCAAATGAGTACAGGAAACCACTTCACACTAAACAGAGAGGAGATCAGGATTTAGCTTTGCTATGTTTAGAGAGAATTGTGCAGTAATTCAACTGAAAAAGTTCATTGTTTATTATTTTTAGCAAATTCATTAAAAGCATGCATATTTTCATGTTCTGCGGCAACGTGCAACTTGCAGTGGTTATTAAAAAGGAGCAAAGTATGGAAGAACAGAAAGCTTATGAGCAAAAATACCTAGAAAAAAAGATGGACTTTCAGGGGACTTATGGATGCAGCTTGCTGCTGAAATCTATCCTTTCATACAGAATACATCCGTATAATTGGATTATTCTGTAATACTTATAATGTCATATAATATACTCACTAATATTGTTTAACAAGTATATCCTAACAACTGTGCCAAAGCTTACTTTGATTTTGTAAGAAATTAATTTAAAATAATCCATCTTTATTGATCATCCATGCTTACAATGATTACCAAGCTTATACTACATTGAATTAAAGACTTTGAGCAATTTTCTGAAGCTGTAATTACACCGATTATTAAATACTTTTCTGCAGGGGGCTCAACCAATAAAGAAAAATCTTCAGCAGTGGTCACCGGCGCAATCAGTCCACGCCCTTCAGTCAAAAGCTCCTTCCAAAAGTTTGATGGTAACAGCAATATTTTTTCAACAGCGCTTGAATGGACTACAGTCGATCTTATGATATTGTATACTTGAAAAAAAAATATGCATGTTTAGTAGTCTTTTCATTATTGCTTTAATTGAGTAAATATTTAAAGAAAATAAATGCTAATGCTTCACTGACTATCAACATTTCCCTGCAGGGGGTTCAGTTCCAAAAACAAAATCTACTACAATGATGAAAAGTGGAAGCAGTCCCGCTCCAACCAGTTCCATTCAAATGCTTAATGGTAAACATTTCACACTGAACAAAGCAGGGTTTGCATCATTGTGTCAGTTATTGTATTAATCCCATTTTTTATTATTTACCCGTCAGGAGAAAGATTCAAGTATATTGAATTACTGAAGCAAATATTTATCTTTTCTATTGTAATTTTTTAGACAAAGAGACATCCTTGTATGCGTATTATTTCATCTTTATTCCTGTTTTTCTGCTGCTTGGACTTGGTGGAATCCTCTATTGGAAACATAAAGGTATGTGTACATGAATGCAGAGTCTTCTGAGATGTCTGAGTTATCTGTGTCTCACTCTTAATGACTTTATTCTGAAGGACGAGGGCACGTGGACAGAAAGAGCAAGAGGCGAAAGCAGGAGGTGCAGGTCAGTTCATCATATCGTGTTCATAAGATTCAGACCTGTCAGCTACATGTATAAACTACATGTGTAGTGCTATTAAACCAAACTCAAAAAGTAAGATTAGAGATTAACTGCTGGGGTAGTGGTTGAACACTGCAGAAGAGGACGCTTCATTTAACAGGCAGGGATTTTGGTCATCGTATGTGGTTAGGGGGAGACAGATGTAGTTATTCTATGATATCAGGATAGCTTGCCCCACTCACAGTAGGTCATTTTAGGTATTCTGAGTCCCAGTGCTGCATACTGATGGAACTTATTTATAGTGCTTATAGAGCAGCACATTGAAAAAGCATTAATCTCTGATCTCTCAACCCACTTGAAGAGTTGTTCTGTGATACGTTACAGCACTGTACATTTGGCTCTCTCTCAAATATTGTCTAAGTGCCATTTCATCCCCTGGTGTTCTGCTCAAGGAAAGTCTCAGCCTTCTGAATGTAGATTGTTTAAAAATGTTTAAAATTCATTTTAAATGAATTTCAATTTAAATCCTTTTGTGTTATATGTTAAATATTTGTGCTCCTTTGCAGGACTGTGACAAACTCTACATTAACCTACAGTGATTGACTTTGGACGTTAGATAAAATATGCCACCAGTGAATGAAAGTAATCCCACCGTTCCACCACTAATGATCCACATTATACTCTTTTTTATTTTTTATTTTAATATTGTGATTAGTATAATCTTACTTTTTTAACCTTTTTTTTAGCCTGTGAAGGTTTCTTCATCAATATTGATCAAATGCTTAATTCCAAATGCTCATTATTTGTTTAACATATTAAACATAATATGATGTTCAGTTTTGAGGTAGAAACCTATTTCATGAACAAACAGTACAAATGAATTCTTTATTCAAGTCTTTTTTTTTCTAAACATAATTAAAATGAATCTTAAAAAAAAATCGATTATCATGTTTTAAGTATTATCTTCAAGCCAGTGGTTTCAAACTCTGCCAGATCAAATTAACTCAGTAATCCAAGTTGGTGTTGTACAAATGGGATGTTCATGGATGTAAGATGATCTGATTTAAGTCCGGCTTTGTCTCTTTACATTCTTTCCAGTGAATGAAATCAATATTTAACAATTAGTCTTTTTCAGTTCTGTAAATTAAAACACTATATTAAACATGAAATCTGTACAGGCAAGAAATACCAAATAAGATAAATGAAGGGAATCAGTAGTCATTATTCTTAACTACAAACAGAAAAAAAACTCACATTATATATTTATTATATTAATATTAAACAATATATTATTATAATTACATTTTATGGATATACTTTAAATATTATTACATTTTAACAGTCTGGAAAACAATACTAATACTAGCAATCATATGCATTACAAAAATGGATTATAGCCATGCAACTCAAAGAATTACACATTTATTAATATTTAAATTTATGTAATGACATAAACTGGTATAGGATGGTATGGTAAAAAGAAATGGTATAGAAAAAAGAATTAGCTTTCTTAGTGCAATATAAGAATAGGGCAGCGGTGCCTAGTGGTTAGGGATTTGGCCACAGGATCGGATGATTGTGGGTTCAAACCCCTTACTAGTAGGTTGCCCTAAGGTACCCTTGACCAAGGTACTGTCCCCGTCACTGCTCTCTGGGCACTTTCAATAGCTACCCCCTGCTGCAGGTATGTATGGGTGAAACACAGAGGTTTAATTTAACGTTGTGTTGTGCTGTGCTGCGTTTGACAGTGACACGGGCTGGAAGTTCAAAAGCTTTTGTCTGTGGTGCTGAAACCGGATGAGTTTGGGGTAAATTTCTGCTTTTGTTTTGTGGACAGGATTTTGCACGTGGCAGACAAACCAAGCCAGGATCACTTCAACTGGACCAGCTGCTGCTGCAGAACCACATCTTATCATCTTACTTTGAAACAACTCGTCTACATGATCACTGTATCATCCAGAGATAATAGACAATCAGGTATTAAACAGATGGTTAAAAAGGATATTTTTTCACTGTTGGAACAAACCCTCATGCTAGACCCTTTATTTCAGCCCGTTTTTCTTTCTGTTCTGACAATAGTCTGTTAGTCTGAAGCAGCTCCGTAAGACTGTAAATGTAAATGTAACATGGTCAGGTCAGTCCACTCTCTGATCTTCAGGGAGTGTTTTCTCACAATGCTACTCATAAAGTTTTCAGTGCTGGTTGTTTGAAATCACCTGTGTTTGTTTAGGTGCAGTCCCATCCATATTTCTGACCCACTTCCCCTTTGGTGTTGTGGCCATTTTAATATTCCACATTGTGGCTGCTCTTGTGTTTCTGTTCAGGAAAGCTAAAGGTAGCCTTCAAGCAATATTCAAGCAAAATATTTCACATTTGCTAGTTCTGTGTGAATTCATATTTTACTCATTATTTTTCTTCATCTATCACCTTTCATTCCCCAAATCAGTGCCGACTCCAGCCAGAGTGTAACGCGCCGGTGCCAGCGAGGTCGCTGGGCATCCTGTGTGCGAGCCCCGCCCCCCACCTCGTGACAGAATGACTCCGTGAATCGGAGGAGGACGCGGGTCCTTGCGTGTTTGCTCACGGAGTCATTCGAGTTCATTACAACGCCGTCCCCCGAAAGGGGACCTCGCGGACCGTGAGTTCCTTGGGTTCGGAGGGGCACGGGAGCTGGCTCCCACGTAGGCGCTGCGGGATGCGGGCCTGCGATTCCGGCTCGCGTGTCTGCTCTGGGAGGAGCTCACGGGGTTCCGGCTTCACCGCGGAGGCGGCGGAGTTTCTCGAGTTTTTAGTTCTCTCGGGTCTTTTTTTTGGGTTTTTTTTGGGTTCTCTCGGGTCTCTTGGGTTTTTGGGTTTTTTGTGCTTTTTGGGTTCGGGGGGATCCTGCCTTGGATGAGGCAGGATCTGGCGCCCCGGAGTAGGCGCCTTTGGAGAGGGGCATCTGTAACGCGCCGGTGCCAGCGAGGTCGCTGGGCATCCTGTGTGCGAGCCCCGCCCCCCGCCACGTGACAGAATGACTCCGTGAGCAAAAACGCAAGGACACGCGGGGCTTACACAGAGTTCCCTACAGTGCTGGAGGTCAAGATGAACCAATGAGTCTACAGTAAAGATGGAATATAAACCACCAACTGGCCGTGAGACAGGATAGTAGACCACACATTGACCTAGAGTCCTGTTTAACATATGAGACTGGCTGAGCTGATCCACCAAAAAACCTTTCAGGTTCAGAGCAGGGCTTCTGGAGAAGTAATGATGGACCAGTACAGAAAAACATTGTTCTGAATATATCTGTATCGTTTTCAGAATACACCAACAAAAAATAAAATAGGTGTTAGCATATTTTGGTGAGTTTGGCCATTTTGGTTCCTCAGTGAGTTGCTCTTTATTCTATTTTATATCGTTTTATTAACCCTGTAGAAATAAAATGTATATTAATGCACTTTTTGCAACTTTAATAGTCATTATTTTCCTGTGGAAATGGCTCTTAATATAAAAAAATTCAACCTGGACCTGCTTCAATAAATGACTTTTTCCAAATGAAGTCCACTTGCTTCCTGAGGGCCCTCTCTCAAACATCTTTGTGGCCACCTGTGATTCAAGTTTTTCTAAGCAGAGTCAATGTGGCAAAGAAGAATCTCCTGCCAAAGGTAAAAAAAAAAAAAAAAAACTAACTGCCCTTGATTTTGTTTTCCAAAAAAAAAAAAAAATTTCTTCACCTCAGTAATAAACTACATGCTACTGTGGCTTTGCTGGAAGCTTGCCTGTCAGAACTGGGCTTAGTTACCTCATCTGTCCTGACAAATGTATGAATTTGTAGCGGTTGCAGCGATCACTGAACGATTCTTCTTCCGACTTAAATCGAACAGACACCGTAGACCACCACAATACTCGGGACAAAAACCTTCAGTGTTTTTAATATCTAACAGTGCTCCCCAAACAACCTTGAATATAACAAACAACCAAGCAAACAAACAATGAAAGTACATGAATTTAGTCCGACCGTATTGTCCAGTCTAAGGATGATTCCGGAGAGGGTAGATGGCAAACGGGAGTTTTACCACGAGGGTGATGGAGTAGGGGATGATAGAACGGATGGAGTAATCCTGGGTTGAATGAGTGTACAAATAGTCCGACGGGGTTAATCCACAAAAATGGAAGACAGGCTCTGCCAGTCCTCTTTGTGAATGCATGCCATGAAAGAAAGGATTTTTAACAAGGGACCTGGAAACCTAGTTTCTCCCTCATACTCTTTCTTCCCAAAGCTTTTATCACATAACTCCTTCCAAACACTGCCCAAAAAACCGACACCCCTGCTAATTAGTCACCTGATTATATCAGGTAAGCTCTTAAAGGGGAGGCGCAGTGTTAGTAAGGGGCTAGAGCGCCCTCTGACTTCTTGGAGGAATACCATGCCGAGCCTAGGGGGTACCTCCCTTATGGCCATCAGCTATGGCAGCATTATGTGCGGTGTCACATATACCCCCCCCCCCCCCCCCCAGCTGGGTCACAAGGGGGAGGACCGTAAAACGGCTTTATGTCCACCACATTTATTGTGTCGGTCTTCTCCCCACGTCGCACTCGATAGTTAACTGGACCTAGCTTCTTGACTATCTCAGCGGGTCCCGCCCACCTAGGAGCCAACTTGGCAGAGTAACCTTGGGCGGCGTCGGAGAGAGGGTGAGTCCTAATCCATACATACTGCTTGGGATGGTACACCGGATTGAAACGTCCCCGATTGTACGTCCTCGCCTGTTTCGCCTGTGCCTTGGCGACATTTTTCCTCACCAGGTCCTGTAATTGGTCCTGACGCTCCAGGAGGGAATAACACTTCGACCTAGGGGAGGGTGCAACATGGATGAGCCGGTCAAAAGGGCCCTTAAGTGACCGGCCCAGCGCTAGTTGCGCAGGAGAATGTCCTGTGGATTCCTGGACAGCCGAGTTAATAGCGAAGCGAAATTCGGCTAGCCAGGTGTCCCAGTTCTTATGTTCCTCCTCCACGTACGAAGCAATCATACCCTTGAGGGTGCGGTTGACTCTCTCGGTCAGGTTGGTCTGGGGGTGATAACTAGTTGTGAATTTGTTAAGCACCCCCCATGTCTTGCAGACCTCTTTGAAAACTTGGCCAGTGAACTGGCTGCCCCGGTCCGAAACAAGAAACTTGGGTGTTCCCCATCTGGTAAAAACCTCCTTTACCAGCACTTCGGCGATTTTAGGCGTCTTGCTGTTCCTGAGGGGAAACAACTCCACCCACTTTGTGAAGTAATCCACCACTACTAGGAGAAAGGAGTTTCCCCGGCCACTTCTAGGGAAGGGCCCCATCAAATGGGGCAGCGGTGGCCTAGTGGTTCGGGCGTCAGCCACATGATCGGAGGATCGGGGGTTCGAACCCCTTCCCAGTAGGTTACCCCGAGGTACCCTTGAGCAAGGTGCTGTCCCCATCACTGCTCCCCGGGCGCTTTCAATAGCAGCCCACTGCTGCACATGTGTGTATGGGTGAAATGCAGAGAACGAATTTCCCATTCGTGGGATTATAAATAAAGGATTATTATTATTATTATTAAATCTACACCTAACATCTCCCCGGGCTCAGTGATGGGTGTGGATTGTAACAGTCCCGCAGGAGGCTTGTTGGATGGTTTATACTTTTGGCAGATGTGACAGTTTCGTACATATGTCCAAGTATCTTGGCGGACGGTGGGCCACCACGCCACTTCCAAAATCCTCAGCAGGGTCTTCAGACGCCCCAGATGGCCCCCTAATGGATTATCATGGTAGTGGTGTTGTATTGGGAGACGCAGTACCTCTGGTACCACTAGTTGGAAATTAAAACCTTGATCCCCCTTCGGTACGCGTCTGTAGATAACCCCATTCTGGTCCACATATGCAATTTTGGATGGATCCCTCAGCTCCCTCAGCGGCCTTACTTCCTTCCGGACCTCCTTGATCCAAGGGTCAGTAAGTTGGGCTGCCCCTATTTCAGGTAGGGACATGGGTAGGTCCATCTGTGGTTTTCGCATAGATGACACAAGTGAGACAGAAGCTTGTACAGGGAAAATTCTGGACAAGGCATCAGGCACGACGTTTAAACATCCCTTTCTGTAAGTGATTCGGTACTCAAAGGGTTGTAACCGGAGGGTCCAGCGAGTTAGCCTAGAGGAGTTCTTTGGGTTGTTAAAAGCCCAAGTGAGTGCAGCATGGTCTGTAACGACCTCAAACGACACTCCCTCCAAAAAATGGCGCCAGCGCTCGACTGCCCATACTATCGCGAGGCACTCTTTCTCCGATACGGAGTAATTCCTCTCGGCTCCGGTTAAAAGTCTTGAGGCAAATGCAAGGGGAATTTCACACTCCCCTTGGTCCTGGGTTAAGACCGCCCCCAACCCCATCTCACTCGCATCAGTGTGGAGCCGGAAGGGTTTGGCTGTGTCGGGATGGCCCAGGACAGGAGGTTGTATCATCGAGTTCTTCATGTCTTCAAAGCTCTTTTGGCAGGTATCACCCCAAACCCAAGCAGCCCCCTTCTTCAGCAGCCCATACAATGGTGCTGCCCGGTCTGCGAAATGGGGAACAAGCTTGTGGTACCACCCCACTAACCCCAAAAACCTCTGTAACTCTTTCAGGTTCTTGGGGATGGGGTACTCCAGGATGGCCTTTGTCTTTTCAGGGTCCGCCGTAACCCCCCTGACCCGAAACTATGTGTCCCAAAAACCTTAAAGCAGATTTAAAGAAAACACACTTCTTCAGGTTGAGGGTGAGATTGGCCTCTTCAAGCCTTTGGAAGACTTTCCGAAGGTCATGTAGATGCTGGGTAGAGTCTGGGGAGTATATGATAACATCATCAATATAGACAAAGCAGCAATGGCCCCTTAGATCCGCTAGAACCCTCTCCATAAGCCTTTGGAAGGTGGCGGCAGCGTTCTTTAAACCAAAAGGCAAAACCCGAAACTGGTACAGTCCCTGTGGGGTAGTGAAGGCAGTCAGTTCCTTGTGGCGGGGGTCCATTGCAATCTGCCAATATCCTGACTGTAAATCAAGAGTCGTAAAAACCCTGGCTCCCTTAAAAGACTCTAATATTTCATGGATCAATGGCATGGGGTATGCATCGAACACGGTCTTGCTATTTAGCTGCTGGAAGTCCACGCAAAACCTCATGGACCCATCTGGTTTTGGAACCAAAACCACGGGTGCAGCCCATGCAGATGTAGAAGGTTCAATGATGCCCTCTTCCAACATCTTCGTGACCTGGTCAGCCATAATCTTCTGCTTGAGAGGAGAAACCCGATAAGGGCGGCTGCGCACAGGCCTACGGTCAGATAGGGTGATGGAGTGGCGACAAAGAGAGGTATAGCCTAGAACGGCAGACTTCAGGGAAGGGAACTGTCCCAACAGGTGGCTCACCTCAGGGGACTCCTGTACCTCCTTGGGTAGTTCTTGCCATGAAGGTTGGGGTCGAGAGGCCAAGATTGAGGGCCTAAATAAAGCAGAGGAGGGAAGGCAAAGATCCATATTCCGGCCACTCCGCAAACCTTCCAGGAGCTCCACAGGAACATAGAGGGAGATTGGATCGGTGTTCTCCACAAAACCCCCCTTCCCTATGATCCTACTCAGGAAGGATCGAGGCTGCTGATATGGGGGAAGACTGTACCGACCGCGAGCCCAGTCTAGTCGGATACGGCTCTTAGCCATAAAATCCAATCCCAGAAGCATAGGCCATGCCAAATCTTCATCAGCTAGTACAAAAACTGAAATTGTAAGTGAATGAGCTGCAACCTTGAGGTGTAACGGGATGCAGCCGAGGGCAGGCTTTTGTGTTCCATCCGCCAGTGCAAACTGTTGGGAAGGCACTTGGGCAAGTCTCCTTGAGGGTGGTCGTAAAATCTTATAGGTAGAAAAGCTGATCAGGGAGAAGGTGGATCCAGTGTCCAGAAGGGCTGGGCCTTTCCTTTTCCCCACCACCACCTCAATTGCCATGAGGGCTGGAGGCGCTATGTGCAGTACTGGATCGGGCGGACAGTTCTTGGTTTCGGCCACCATCGCTCCCCTTCTCTTAGGGCCAGGTTGTCCCTCTTTGGCCCCTTGAACCCGGGACCAATAGTCCCGTTGACTGGCATGGTCTTTTTCTATGAGGGTGCCCACCCGGACAATGTCAGCTACCGTCTTCACTGCCCCTCGCATGATTATCGTCACTCGGGGATTGGCATGATCTAAAATCTTCTGTACCACCTCCTCCTCAGTCACCTCAGGCTTCCACTTTAGGCAGAGAGCACGGTAGTCGTAGGCAAAGTCCCTGATACTTTCTTGGGGGCCTTGAACCCTGACTCGCAACTGTTCTTCTAACTCTGCCTGGAAACCCGAGGACAAAAAGGCACCCAAAAAAGCAGCTTTAAACTCCCGCCAGGTCTTTATGTTAGACCGTTCAGCTTTCCACTAATTGCGGGCGGAACCCTGCAGGACCGTATACAACAAAGCCACCACTTCTGGATCAGACAAGTGATGAAGAGATAAAAACTCCTCGCATGCCTCAATAAAAGTGAGGGCATCCCCTTCGTCTGGGTTGTATTCAGGGAACTGGGGCTTGATAGGAAGGAATGTGGAGTGTGGGCGAGGAGTGGCGAGGCCTTCAGCTGGAAAGCTGTCTCGGTCTCCAAAGAACTGACAGGGGGTACTAGTGAGACGGATACGACTCATCTCCTTCTTCCACTGTTCATCCCTCCTTTTTAAACAATCAACTACCGCCTTTTCTAAGGTAGCTAGTTGTTCCTCCACACATTCTTCGCTGGCCCTCACTCGGTCCATAAGGAACTCCCTTAAGGATATCTCTCTCTCTATAGCCCGTTGTTGTGCTTCTCGCAGCTCAGCAAGATCCTGCTCCAACTTAGTAATCTTACAGTTGGCCATCTCCAAGGCCTGTTGCATCCCTCCTAGATGTTCCTCCATCTGTGCATCTTCTTCACCCTCTCCCTCCTTCACCTCCGAGATATACATGCTACCAAGAAGGTCGGTTAACTGAGTAACCTCTCCAGGGGGAATGGTGCGAACAGTAAAAGTGGGAGGTATCGTAGTGAGAGAAGTCTCAGCGGCGCTCTGTTTGCCCTCAAAGCTCGTATCAGCCATATTACCAACACCATGGCAACTCTATCCCCTTAAAAGAGCTTTACCGTTTGCCCCAACACAAGCGTGTAATGTAGATCCAGAAATACCTGGGACCGTGCAACACAGAAACCTTTTACAAAACACACTGTAATGCATAACCACAGCAACCTCCAAAATACAACAGAACAGTAAATACAGACACTAGTAAGGGGTTAGAGCGCCCTCTGACTTCTTGGAGGAATACCATGCCAAGCCTAGGGGGTACCTCCCTTATGGCCATCGGCTATGGCAGCATTATGTGCGGTGTCACAAATTCAACAACAGCCTGCCTCTTAAACCCATAGGTAGTGAGATGTGTGGTCCTCCGTGCTCTCTCTGTTAATATAGAACAGCCCTGTTTCATTTGATGGCCTGCTCTGCTTGTTAGCTCCCTCCCTCAACACCTGGAGTGAAGCTTCAGAACAACACTCCAACAACTCCCAAATTACATCACATTAATCACGCACCAGTGGGAATGTGCAGCTGAATGAGGGACAGAGAAATATTCTTGCAGATCAGGAACTATGAAGAAGCAATGGAGCATCCAAATATATTTACCATACATTTGTTTATTTCTAAGTGAAATGAAGCAATGTTCCTCCAGGACCATGGTGCTACATCCATCCATCCATTCATTTTCTGCCGCTTGTCCCAAACGGGGTCACGGGGGAGTGCTGGTGTCCAACCCAGCGCACACAGGGCGAGGACGGGGGACGCACCTTGGACAGGTGCTACATATAAGACAACATCTAACATGACATAGAACACACAACAAGACAAGTGCAGACAGGACTAACAGTGCAGACAGACAACAACCAGTGCAAAAATTATTGCATAACAGAGAAAATACATCTGACAAGAAACAGAGGCAGAATGGATGGAACAGAGCAGCAGTGCTGTAACTATTCTGAGCAGCAGTCTTATGAAGCAGCATTGATAAAAAGTTAGTGCAAATTAAATAGTAATAATAATAAAGCTTATGCTGCGATGGGCAAGCGACCTGTCCAGGGTGCGTCCCCTGTCCTCGCCCTGTGTGCACTGGGTTGGACACTGGCACTCCCCTGCGACCCCGTTTGGGACAAGCGGCAGATAATGGATAATAAAGTTTATGAAAAACAGCAAGAGGGAGATAAATTGTTGTATGAATGGAACTGGGGGATGAAGCGTCAGTTACAATTCAAGAGACTGATGGCCAGGGGATGGAACCATTTCCCATCCTGGTAGTGGAGGCCCGTATGCTATAGAACTTTTTCCCAGAAGAGTGGGTGGGATGGGTAGAGTGGGTGGGATGCGTAAATACTTCAATCACTGCATTGGCCAGAATTCAGACCCGGGTCTCCTGTTTAGGAGGTGAGAATTCTACCACTGAACCATCAACGCACAAAGTTACTCAACACTTCTAAAAAAAGAGATTATTCACAGTAATGCTACACTAGAACGTTTAGTTCCCTGAAGAACGTTTCAGATAAGCAGTTTCAGCATTTTTTTCATGTCTGACCTGATTGAAACGTATTTCCCATTATGGCATTATTTTGGTGGTGGGGTGGTTTTAGTTTTAGTCCTGTCTGAACTTCCTCTTTGACGCTGAAGAGACTTTCATGCTTTCAATCTGTGCATTGTGGTTGCTTTCAAGTTTCTTTTCAGGAAAGCCAAAAACCACAAATCCACAGCTTGTCCTTCCCTTTCTCCTCCTGCCTGTTTCACATCAAGACAAAAAGAACTCTGTTGGCACATCAGCTCCTCCAGTCTTGTGCTGCCTGTGTGTTTTTGTCATGGCCACCCAAAATGAATGAGTCTCACTTCCTCTTATTATCTCTGAGTCATGCTTTATCATTCTTACAGTTACAGCTCTGATGAAATTACTAGACAATGGCACACTGTTTGCTGGTGGAACAGACAGGTGAGTGGATGGATGGCCAGCACCACAAAATGGGAGGAGAGAGAGGAAAAATGATTCTGGCGTCACATGGCTTTTCATTAAATCAATAATGTTAATTGTGAGTTTTTCAACAAATGAAAAAGCTGTGGCTTTTATTTTGAATGTCAGGCTCCTGTGTTCATCTGGATAGTATCTGAACCATGAATAAATCAACTAATCACAAATCAACAAGAACAGAATTTGTTTCAGTTTATTGCTTTGTAAAGTCACCCTTACACAGAAAAAGTTTTCCCACAAGCACCCTATGTTGCCATGGCCACCACAGCAGTGTGAAATTAAGAAACAGTTGAAAAAAGTGCTCACCACAGTCCACCCAGTCACACTGCACTGAGATCAGTTTTGCAGAAGTGAGGAGAGAGAGATGCATGCTGGGAACACACTGTCTCATGATGAAAACAGACTAACATATTTGTAAGTATGCACAACGACGTCACTGATGGTGGATCAGTCATACAGGGATGTGGATGCTTGCGTGATAACTGTTTATTTTTAACTAATTTGATGATAATATTGAATTTATTATACAGACAGAATACAGATGCATTTGAAGTTACAGATTTCAACACGCAGCGCACAAACCCCAACAGTGTGGTTAAGAAATCGAGTAAAGAGGAAGCACCTCTGTCCCTGAGAAAAAATCTTTCTCATTGCAGAGATAATGTCACTGATAATAGAACAGTCTGCATTTTAAAGGATTTAAGGGAAAAATTCAAATAATAAATTCATTCTGCAGCAAGTTGCATGATGATGACACTGATAATGATGTCCAATTGCAGAGTTCATTATTATTTATATAAAATAAATGACCCCTCCTTGAACCGCCACCTTATCGTGGTGGAGGGGTTTGCGTGTCCCAATGATCCTGGGGGCTATGTTGTCCGGGGCTTTATGCCCCTGGTAGGGGCACCCAAGGCAAACAGGTCCTAGGTGAGGGAAGAGACAAAGAGCGGTTCAGAGGACCTCTGATGATGCATAAAAACCTTGGAAGACGTTCTCCCTCGCCCGGACGTGGGTCACCGGGGCCTCCCTCTGGAGCCAGGCCTGGAGGTGGGGCCCGCTGGCGAGCGCCTGGTGGTCGGGCCTTCACCCATGGGGCCCGGCCGGGCTTAGCCCGAAGAGGCAACGTGGGTCCCCCTTCCCATGGGCTCACCACCTGTGGGAGGGGCCAAAGAGGTCGGGTGCATTGTGAGCTGGGCGGTGGCCGAAAACGGGGGCCTTGGCGGTCCGATCCTCGGCTGCAGAAGCTGGCTCTAGGGACGTGGAATGTCACCTCTCTGGTGGGGAAGGAGCCTGAGCTAGTGCGCGAGGTTGAGCAGTTCCAGCTAGATATAGTTGGACTCACCTCGACGCACAGCTTGGACTCTGGAACCAGTCTCCTTGAGAGGGGCTGGACTCTTTTCCACTCTGGAGTTGCCACCGGTGAGAGGCGCCGAGCAGGTGTGGGCATACTTATTGCCCCACGGCTTGGCGCCAGTACATTGGGGTTTACCCCTGTAGATGAGAGGGTGGCGGCCCTCCGCCTTCGGGTCGGGGGACGGGTCCTTAGTGTTGTCTGCGCTTATGCGCCAAACAGCATTCTGGACTACCCACCCTTTCTGGGGTCTCTGGAGGGGGTGCTAGAGAGCGTCCCTCCTGGTGACTCTATCGTTCTGCTGGGGGACTTCAATGCTCACGTGGGTAATGACAGTGAC
Source organism: Hepsetus odoe (assembly GCA_017165825.1). Taxonomy (NCBI): domain Eukaryota; kingdom Metazoa; phylum Chordata; class Actinopteri; order Characiformes; family Hepsetidae; genus Hepsetus; species Hepsetus odoe. The sequence continues at coordinate 2,567,393 of CM029370.1, forward strand.
ACCTGGAAGGGCGTAATTGGGAGGAATGGCCCCCCCAATCTGAACCAGAGCGGTGTTTGGTTATTGGACTTTTGTGCTCGTCACGGATTGTCCATAACGAACACCATGTTCAGGCATAAGGATGTCCACATGTGCACCTGGCACCAGGACACCCTAGGCCGCAGTTCAATGATCGACTTTGTGGTCGTGTCATCGGACTTGCGGCCCCATGTCTTGGACACTCGGGTAAAGAGAGGGGCGGAGCTGTCAACCGACCATCACCTGGTGGTGAGTTGGCTTCGTTGGTGGGGGAGGTTGCCGGTCAGACCTGGTAGGCCCAAACGTATCGTGAGGGTCTGCTGGGAACGTCTGGCAGAGTCCCCTGTCAGGACAAGCTTCAACTCCCACCTCCGTCAAAGCTTTAACCACGTCCCGGGGGAGGTGGGGGATATTGAGTCTGAATGGACCTTGTTCCGCACCTCCATTGTCAAGGCGGCTGACCGGAGCTGTGGCCGGGAGGTGGTCGGTGCCTGTCGCGGTGGCAACCCTAGAACCCGTTGGTGGACACCAGCGGTGAGGGATGCCATCAAGCTGAAGAAGGAGACCTACCGGGCCTTTTTGACCAGTGGGGCTCCGGAGGCAGCTGATAGGTACCGACAGGCCAAGCGGAATGCGGCTCTGGTGGTTGCTGAGGCAAAAACTCGGGCATGGGAGGAGTTTGGAGAGGCCATGGAGAAGGACTTCCAGACGGCTTCGAGGAAATTCTGGTCCACCATCCGGCGTCTCAGGAGGGGAAAGCAGTGCACGGTCAACGCAGTGTATAGTGGGGATGGTGCGCTGCTGACTTCGACTCGGGACGTTGTGGGTCGGTGGGGGGAGTACTTCGAAGACCTCCTTAATTCCACCAACATGCCTTCCGAGGAGGAAGCAGAGCCTGGGGACATCGAGGTGGACTCTTCCATCTCTGGGGTCGAGGTTGCCAAGGTGGTCAAAAAGCTCCTTGGTGGCAGGGCTCCGGGAGTGGATGAGATCCGCCCAGAGTTCCTCAAGGCTCTGGATGTTGTAGGACTGTCATGGCTGACACGCCTCTGCAACATCGCATGGACATCGGGGACGGTGCCTCTGGATTGGCAAACCGGGGTGGTGGTCCCCCTCTTTAAGAAAGGGGACCGGAGGGTGTGTTCCAATTATCGAGGGATCACACTTCTCAGCCTCCCGGGGAAAGTCTATTCAGGGGTCCTGGAAAGGAGGGTCCGTCGGATAGTCGAACCTCAGATCCAGGAGGAGCAATGTGGTTTTCGTCCAGGTCGCGGAACAGTGGACCAGCTCTACACCCTTAGCAGGGTCCTGGAGGGTGCATGGGAGTTTGCCCAACCAGTTTACATGTGCTTTGTGGACTTGGAGAAGGCATTCGACCGTGTCCCTCGGGGGCTCCTGTGGGGGGTACTCCGGGAGTATGGGGTATCGGATTCCCTGTTAAGGGCTGTCCGGTCCCTGTACAACCGGTGTCAGAGCTTGGTCCGCATTGCCGGCAGTAAGTCGGACCTGTTCCCGGTGAGGGTTGGACTCCGCCAGGGCTGCCCTTTGTCACCGATCCTGTTCATAACTTTTATGGACAGGATTTCTAGGCGCAGCCAGGGCGTTGAGGGGGTCCGGTTTGGTGGGCTCAGGATTGGGTCTCTGCTTTTTGCAGATGACGTTGTCCTGTTGGCCTCATCATGCCGTGACCTTCAGCACTCTCTGGATCGGTTCGCAGCCGAGTGTGAAGCGGCTGGGATGAGAATCAGCACCTCTAAATCTGAGGCCATGGTCCTCAGTCGGAAAAGGGTGGAATGCCCTCTCAGGATTGGGAGTGAGACCTTGCCCCAAGTGGAGGAGTTTAAGTATCTTGGGATCTTGTTCACGAGTGAGGGTAAAATGGAGCGGGAGATCGACAGGCGGATCGGGGCAGCTTCTGCAGTAATGCGGGCTCTGCATCGGTCCGTCATGGTGAAGAAGGAGCTGAGCCAGAAGGCAAAGCTCTCAATTTACCAGTCGATCTACGTTCCCACCCTCACCTATGGTCACGAGCTGTGGGTAGTGACCGAAAGAACGAGATCGCGAATACAAGCGGCCGAAATGAGTTTCCTCCGCAGGGTGTCTGGACTCTCCCTTAGAGATAGGGTGAGAAGCTCAGCCATCCGGGAGGGGCTCAAAGTAGAGCCGCTGCTCCTCCGCATCGAGAGGAGTCAGATGAGGTGGCTCGGGCATCTGATCAGGATGCCCCCTGGACGCCTCCCTGGTGAGGTGTTCCGGGCACGTCCCACCGGAAAGAGACCCCGGGGAAGACCCAGGACACGCTGGAGAGACTATGTCTCTCGGCTGGCCTGGGAATGCCTTGGGATCCGCCCGGAGGAGCTGGAAGAAGTGGCCGGAGAGAGGGAAGTCTGGGCATCCCTGCTGGAGCTGCTGCCCCCGCGACCCGACCTCGGATAAGCGGGAGAAAATGGATGGATGGATGGATAGATAAAATAAATGAGTGGGAAAAAAAGACTGTCAGCACTCAGCGCCCAACAACAGTGTTAAAGACACTCAGTAAAGAGGAAGCACTCGGCCGTGCTGAGAGGCCCTGAGAACCACAAACTATCTGTGTTTTCATGTGTCTATGATAGTAACACATTAATAAAGCCTTAAATAACAGTGTCACTACTGATGATATTCACTGTTACACTCTCAGATTAAAAAGTATACCTTCAGTACAGTAATTTTTGACTGTTCATTTGTTAATGAAGAAATGTGCCTGCGGCTCTTTTCTCTTTGTAAACACAGTGGCCAAACAGGAGGGTTCTAGATAAGTAGATACAATGCTGCCTGCAGTATTTTCAGTGAACACTGCAAATGGGCTAGAAAGAAAGAAAGAAAGAAAGAAAGAAATAAAATGCAATAGAGGCAAGTTAAACTGCACTGAGATCAGTTAAGTAGAAGTGATGATAACAGTCAATATGTCATGTCATGATAACAGTACATATTCAAACACATTGCTTTCTTGCAAAACTAATAAAGCAAAGAACAGTGTGTAGATACCTGTAGATATAAATATAAATTTATATACTACTTGATTACAAAGATGATGAAAACCACAACATTTATTTGTGTTTTCATGCGTCAATGATAGTAACATATTAGTAAAGCATTAAATAAGAGTGTAACTACAGGTGACATTCACTGACATTCACAGGTGTTTGAGGGTCACTAGGGTGGCACCCCTGCATCACTGGGGTGGTACTCTTAAGGGTACGCCTTCGGTACTTTAGTCAGGGAACATATCTCCATCATGTTACACTGCAATACACTGGGTTTCCTCTGGGAGCTCTGGAATCCTCCCACCATCCACAGACATGAACGTCAGGTGGATTGGAGATGCTTCATTGCCTGTGAGGGCTTTTAAATTTTAAAAGACATGTGTTCTGTTCATAACACAAATATGTCCATGCAGTCGCGTCAGTAGAAAGGAAGCAGAGGCCAGTGATGAGCAGAGAACCATATCTGACCATCAGCAAACAGTCACGAACAGTCACTGGTGTTTCATTTCAGGGCCGCTATAATTGACCAATCATAATGTGCAGAGATGTGAAGAGGAGGAAAGGCATGATGGGAACCCTTGAAATGTTTTCCACAACATCAAATTTACCCCTCAGACATTAAGACTGTTAACATCACGGCCCACCTGATACTCAACACTGAACACTAGTCATTGAGCTGGATGTGCTTTAAAGGTTCATTTAATCACCCCTCCCCCCACTAGCATTTCTGAGAGGCCAGTAAGAGGAAGTACAAGCTAAACCACATTTCACCAGAGCAAACGCAGGAAATATGTGTGGGGACGAGTGTTTGTATGTTTGCAGGCCACAATCTGAGTTTTTTGACTTTCAGATAAATTATTTTATAAGACAGATTAGTCTTTAGACAGAAAAGTCTAAAGTCAAAACTAAAGCACTGTGGGCTTCTCAATGCCGAGTCTTTGATAGAGCTGATCTTTAGATTAAACAGTGGTAAAAGGGTCAAAGGTCAGTTTACCTTGTATGTAAATTTACTGGTTATTTGCTATACAACACTATAAAGATGTATTTTCTTCTACAGTCGTCTACAGTCTTGCTGCCTAGAAGGGTGGCGGTGGTCTAGTGGTGGTGTACTTGCCTATAGATCTCTGGATCAAGAGGTCTCAGGTTCGAATCCCACCTCTGGCATTACCAACACTGGGTGGCAAGACCCTTAAGACCCTGAGTTGCTCCAGGGGGACTGTCCCTGTAATAAGGGTATGGAAGTTGCTCTGGATAAGAGCGTCTGCTAAATGCTGTAAATGTAAATGTAAATGTAAATGCTGCCCAGTTCATCAATTAATAGAAATACAGCATCACAGAATCACCACTGACCAGATATCTGAGTAACTGACCATCGTCACAGACACTGTAGTGTAGTTGGTGTTGGGATGCTTTTTGAAATATTACTGGGATCACAGAGTCAGAACTGGATATTAGGGCTTGAAGCGCTAAAGTTAACATGGAGAGCGGTGGCCTCACATCACACCCAGTACCCCACATCTGGTCAGCCAGGCATTTAAGGTTTAACAGCTCGACCCAGTATCGCCTGTTCACTGCTGTGTGTCTTTTCGCCTGGTTTCTTGAGACAATTGTTTGATCAGATTAAAGAACCCTGAAGTCAAGTGTGCCTCTCTTTCTTTGCAAACATGACACCTGGATCATTTTCATTTACAGAAAAATAAATATTTTCAAGGCTTTTACAATTTATTTAAGAACCAAAGGCGAGCACTGATAAAAGTAACATATATAATTCATTATTTACAAAACAATGAGTTTTACAGGTTTAATGTGAACAGGGCATTTGTTTGTGTGTGTGTGTGTGTGTGTGTGTGTGTGCGCGCGTGTGTGTGTGTGTGTGTGTGTGTGTGTGTGTGTGTGTATTAATTCAGTTTAATGCTGGCATATTCTGTAAACTCGGTGTCCATCAATGTGGGAGCCGGTGTTGGTTTTTTGCTGACGACTACAGAGGAGTACGTCACTTCATCCTGCAGTAAATACACAACAAAAAACATCATTAAAGCCCAAACTCACCTGTACAACAGACGCTCAGAATGATACTCACCAGCTCTTCTGCTTGTTGACACTTCAGGTTCACGTTACTGTACAGCATCTCAGGATTACTCTGTACAAGCATACATTTAACAAGTCAGCCCTTTTAAACACACACACACACACACACACACACACACACACACACACACACACACACACACACCCTGCTTCAAAATACTGACAGATCCAGACCATAAACATGTAGTGCTAGATGTCATTCATGAGAGATCATGACACGTTATCCCTGTTACTAGTGTAATGGTTTATTTTCCAGCAAAGATATCAATGGATATAATCTGCCATGATAACTTATGACTGTACATGACATTATTTATTGCTAGCAAAATTAAGTTTTATATTGTAGTGAAAGAAAATGCCAAAAATGTAAATGTAAAGAGAAAGTGACTGTTTGCCATTGTGGAATATGGCACATTGTAAAACACAACGAAATGCAACCTCTGCTTTTCACCCACACACACACAGTTCACCAGGGGTCAGTTATGCCCAGAGTCTGGGGAGTGGTGTCGGGGATGGTACCTTGCTATAGGGAACCTCAAGGCAAGCTAATGGACTGGGATTCAAACCCCCGACCTTCTGATCATTGGGCCTAGTCACTAAACACTAAGCTACTGCTGCCTCTTCCTGCAGTGACACCGCACCTTGTACCTGCACCAATGAACCCTAAATTCATTATTGGGGGACCTGGATGTCCTCATTTCAGTGTTTTGTCTCCTATTCCTATGCTAAAGAGGATAAATGCATTTTTTTTTTTATCACAGTGAAGTTAAATCCATCCATCCATTTTCTGCCGCGGGGGGAGTGCTGGTGTCCAACCCAGCGCACACAGGGTGAGGACGGGGGACGCACCCTGGACAGGTCGCCAGCCCATCGCAGGGAGGAAGTTAAATTTGTAGTGAATTTATTAATGTATATAATTACAGATACACCTAAAACCTTACTCACAAACAGAGGTGCACTGAAGACCTGATGGCCTGATGGCCTGAGACAATGGCAGATTAAAACAGATACTGAGCAGTGATGGAAGAGCTGAGAAAATAACACAGACCAGGCCCAGGCAGTGCTCACCTTAGGACAACCTGCTGGTCTGGTTTGTTGTGGATTGTTTCCTCCCTGTTCTTACTCATTTCCACCCCAACCCTGATCACCACAGAGCACAACTAACCAGTTATTATTGGAGTTGTGTAGTCAATAGTCAGGCAAGTGCAACTAATGGGTGTGTGTTTCTGATGAAATGGAAAAAGACAGCATGTACATGGCTGGCGTACCTAATAAACTGACAACTTGCCATTTAGTTAGTGAAAAAATCACATCTAATTATTAACTTTTTTGAACAGCAATGTATTGTGTTTTTTACAAAAAGTTTTTCCTTCCTTTTACCTGCAAAAAGGAGTGTTTTACGTTCTTCCAGTCTTACCCGTGTCTCCTGATCTCCACTCTGTCCTGTTTTCCTCTCACAGCTCTCCATCTGCACTTTTCTCCGAGCTGCAGAATCAAACCAGACCCTCACACACTGCACAGAGCTCCAGCACTGAGTGTGTTCATGAGCAAAACCAACAGTGTGTGAGTGCATGTGTGTTTACCTCTGAATCTCCAGCAGAAAACCCCTCCAAGTCCCAGCAACAGCAGTAAAACCCCCACAGCAGCACAAACCAACACAGTAGAGTCCCGACTCGGGTTCTCTGTGTGTGAAGGAAGAAATTACATTTATTTAGGATTACACAACATGCTTTCTTTGAAGAGTTACACATAATACAGGATTTAAAAGTGTTTAATGCTGAATGCTGATTATAGTTCAGCATTCAGCGCCATCATCCCTCAGCCCCTGAGTGAGAAGCTGAGGCTGCTGGGCCTGAACACCTCCCTCTGTAACTGGATCCTGGACTTCCTGACTGGGAGACCCCAGTCAGTCAGGATCAGTAGCAGCACCTCCAACACCATCACGCTAAGCACAGGAGCCCCCCAGGGCTGTGTGCTCAGTCCACTGCTGTTCACACTGATGACCCACGACTGTGCAGCCAAGCACAGCTTGAACCACATCATCAAATTTGCTGATGATACAACCGTGGTGGGTCTGATCAGCGGTGGAGACGAGGCAGCTTACAGAGAGGAGATACAAGAGCTGATGGACTGGTGCAGAACCAACAACCTGTATCTGAACTTTCGACAAGACTAAAGAGATGGTTGTTGACTTCAGGAGACCACGTCGGGACCACGCTCCAGTTATTATCAACACGTCACCTGTGGAGATGGTCCAGAGCACCAAGTTTCTTGGTGTTCACATAACTGACAACCTCATGTGGTCCCTCAACACCAACTCCATCACAAAGAAAGCCCAGCAGCGCCTCTACTTCCTGCACAGACTGAGGAAAGCCCATCTCCCACCTTCCATCCTCACCATCTTCTACAGAGGAACCATTGAGAGCATCCTGAGTGGCTGCATTACTGCCTGGTACAGGAACTGCAACACCTTAGACCGCAAGTCCCTACAACGGGTAGTGAGAACAGCTGAGAAGATCATCGGGGTCTCTCTGCCCTCTGTACAGGACATTTTCACAACTCGCTGTATCCACAAAACAACCAGCATGTTTTGTGGATGATCCCTCCCACCCATCCCACACTCTCTTCTCCCTCCTGCCATCCGGGAAAAGGTCCCGCAGCAAACGGGCCTCCACTTCCAGGATGAGAAACAGTTTCTTTCCCCTGGCCATCAGACTCTTAAACTGAATCACTTTACCACTGCAAAACTTACTACTTACTGCAATAATTAATACTTACTATTCATTACTGGTATTTATTTTTGCACTTTAACCAACACACTGCTGCTCCATCATACTGCCAGTAACAGGGGCTGCTTTGTTCTGCAACACTGCAAGAACAAAGCAGCGTCGGATGAATGCACTGCATGTTCTGTCTATCATTCTGTCTGTTGTTGTTGCACTGAAAGTGAAAGTGACTACCCTTGTCATTGTGAGGTCACGGCACAGCACACATGAACCACAACGAAATTGGACCTCTGCATTTTACCCATGCACACTCAAACCCGTGCAGCAGTGGGCAGCTATTGAAAGCGCCCGGGGAGCAGTGATGGGGACGGTACCTTGCTCAAGAATACCTCAGGGCAACCTATTGGGAAGGGGTTTGAACCCCCGATCCTCCGATCATGCGGCTAACGCCCTAACCGCTAGGCCACCACTGTCTGTCTGTCTTATGTCGTGTCTCATGTCGTGTCTTGTGTAGCACCAGGGTCCTGGAGGAATGTTATTTCATTTTACTATGTACTGTGTATATGGTCGAAATGACAATAAAATCCTACTTGACTTGACTTACTCTCTCTTAATATCTAGTTTCTTCATTACTGCAGAATAAACACATGTAGATCCTGTGTCACAAAAAGATTTTATGCTGTTGCAAAAATTAGTTGTTGGTTGTTTCCGAGTGGGAACATGGCTGACCTTCCATCATGGACTGGATTAACACTGAACTAGAACCAGAAAGCAGACTGAATACATTTAAACTCGAACCTACAGACACCATTAAACAGCAAAAAAAAACATGATAAGAAATACAGCCCAGAATGCCCAAGAAACAAAATGAATGTGATTTTAATCAAAATGCATATAAAAAAATAAATAAATATAATCTATCAAAATGCTCATAAAAAATTGTATAGATACAGTTCAATTTAATGTTTTTGTTTTGTTGCCTTTTGTTGCTCAAATTGAACGACAGATTTGATTTGATTAAATAAAAAAATAAAGGGTGGGAAACAAGACACTTCCCCCACATCCCCCATCTGTCGTGCCCGACCGGAACCACAGGCATGACAGACTGTGACAGAAACTTCAGTTTAAGAGGAGAAACTGATCTAAGAGTGAAGACATTTTACTGCAAGAATGAATATTTGAGGTGGAAACTGATGAAAATTAATCAGTTTGACAAAAAATATAATCTTTATTTTATTCTGAATTTGGACTTATAATATAGATAGACCTGCGTGTGTGTGTAACTGGTAGATTAGGTGATGAGCCACATTTTGTGCAACTGCACCATCAGGGTAGAGGAGTCTAATAAAGTGGACAGTATTTGGAGAAACACACACGCACGCACGCACTCACGCACGCACGCACGCACGCACGCACACACACACGCACACACACACACACACATAAATGGAGATGAAGGAGATCAGGCGGTGTCACACATGGGGTGTTTTGGGCACGCTAGAGGGCGCCCTCTGTCACCTGTGTTGTGTTTTGGGCACGCTAGAGGGCGCTCTCTATCACACAAGGTATGTCACAGGAGGTGTTATGGGTACGCTAGAGGGCGCTCTGTTCTGACTGAGCACACCTGAGCCCCTACGGGCAGGTGTGCATCATTGGGGCTGACTATTTAAGCCCCGATGAGTCAGAACAGAGTGCGGCTCATTAGGTGGGTTAAGCCTACGCGTAACGGGTGGTTTTTGTATGTGTAAACTTTGTGTCTATGACTAGGTATAGGTCACCTAGTATAGATCACGTTGTATCTAGGGTTAGACTGCAGTTCCCCTGTTCTAGGGTTTCGTGTTTAGAACTGCAGTCCCCCGTTCCTTGTTTGTGTAAGTGTGACTAATAAAAGTATGTTCCTGACTCCTGGCTCCGAGCTGACGTCCTTCCGGTACCCCGCCACCGTTACAGGCGGATACACCTGACTGACACTACAGGCAGTAATTCACCATGAACACTGACTTTAATACTCTTACATTAATATTATTATTACTGTTCAATGTTCAGGTGAAAAACAGCAATAATATAGAAATAAGTTTACATAAAATGCAAAAGAAAAAAGTTAAAGATTAAAAATATGGAAAAAATTCTAGTGCAGTGTGCATCACATTTTCAGAATCACTGACTCTCCTGAGTATCCAGTAATGTTGGTGATAAACTCCTGAAGTTTATGAACCACTCTGTGATCACTGGACTGATACGATGGTGATGAGTCTGTAAATCTGTGGGGCTGTGTCAGGACCTGGGCTGCTCAGTTGTTGTTTTTGTTTTGTTTTACTCACACTAGAGGGCGCTCTGTTCTGATGGAGCACACCTGAGCTCATGAAGGCACAGGTGTGCTACATTGAGGCTGACTACTTAAGCCTCAATGAGTCAGAACAGAGCACGGCTCATTCGCTTTATGTTTGTTAGCGTTACGGGTGGTTTTGTGTCTGAAGTATTCCAGTTTCCTGCCTGGATTTTGGTTTATGTCTAATAAAAGCATGTCTAGAAACTCTGGCTCCACCATGAGGTCCTTCCCACTCCCTGCCACCGTGACAGGCTGAATGACAGATTCTCTGCTGCAGTGAGGAGAACTTGGAGCTGAACACACTCAGGACTGTGACAGTGTTTCAGGAATAACCGTTTACTCAAGAAGAAGCCCAATCAGTCCTGTCCTCAGAAAGACAAAGTAGATGATTTACTGTGTGTGAAGATGCTGAACGTCAAGCTGTTGCACCAGGTTCACACTTTAAAGAATCAGGACACAATTCTTAAAGATCAGCCAAGATTCTCCAGACCCTTAACATAGATTTTAAACTCCTCCCCTCCAGCAGGAGCTACACAATCATACCTGCCATCCAGACTTACGTTACTGTAGAGTCTAAACTTAACATTGAATTTGGAATTAAAATGCTTCATTTAAACCGATCCTCATAAATATGCAACAGAGAAATGAGAGAAAATAACTGTATGTAGGGTTTATAACATGTTCAGACACACCTCAGACTGAGAGTAAATATATTTATAGTGAAAACACAAGTGTTGAACTGAATGTGTTCAATCTGGTTCTTCACTGCACTGTGGATGTGGATCAATCAAGTGTTTTACCTTCAACAGTGAGTCTGATGTAGGTGTATTCACCCCCTTCAACTCCACACCAGTAGTCTCCTCCATCCTCTGCAGTCAGGAGTGATATGAGTAGAGAGAGATTTCCGGGAGAGTGAGTGTTAAACAGCTGAACTCTGTTTCTGTACTTATCACTCTCTTTAGATATCTCCACCCATCTGTCTGTGTTGTATTTCTCCCAGGTGAGTTTCTCAGGTGTGGAGTGAAGATCAGAGCAGGAACAGGGCAGCAGTACTGACTCTCCTGTGTATCCAGTGATATATTTTAATCTCCCAGAGTCTTCCAGTGAGCAGCCTGCAGAAACACACCAGTTAATGACCTTCACTATCAGACCCCCTGTATATGTGGAGGTGCTTTACAGTTCAGCTTGATGTTCTCACATCATTTTATCATCACATGATCAACCAGAAACAGGATTTTACTTCTAAAGACTTTAAGTTTTGACTTAAACCTCCACTAAGCACAGGTTCAACAAAAGACTTGGATATAATGTGATTTCTTATTTATACATAAAGTTCTTTTGTAATTTGATAATGATAATGAATTACAGCATGGTTAAAAAATCTATTTAAAAATATTGCATTCTTAAGTAAACATAGTTTACAGGAAAGAGACAGTTTGACTTAAACTGAGCTTTAACTGCTGCTGTTCTATATTAGAGTGTCTGTTGTAGGAAACAGAACAGCAGACTCACCTTCAGCCACATGGAGCACCAGCAGCAGATAAAACCACACCTTCATTCTTACTGAGATCAACACCTTCAGCTACATACAGCAGCAGAACTACTGCACACACACTCTTACACACACACTAGACTGCAGTCTACCGACATACTCAGCACTAAACTAAAGCCTGAAGTCTGGACGTCTCTCAGCACAACTTCACTGAACTCTTCCACAAACACAACAAAGAGGAAGTGATTTCAGATGAGCTCTAGTTCACATGTGGTACCAAGCTGGAGTAAGAAACCTCATCAAAGATTTTAAAAGTTTACTAAAACTTATTTCCGAGGCCCATCTCCATACAGCATGTTAGCCATTTCCATCCTTTTCGCAAAATCTACAACAATCTGACCTTCAGCATTCCTCTCCTTGACACCATATCTACCCATCACCTCCTCATCACCTCTGTTCCCTTCACCAACATGACCATTAAAATCTGCACCAATCATCACTCTCTCTCCCCTGGGTACACTCTCTATCACTTCATCTAACTCACTCCAAAATTCTTTCTCTTCCATCTCACAACCAACTTGTGGTGCATAAGCACTAACAACATTCACACCTTCAACTTCCAGCTTCTAACTCATCACCCTCCCTGACACCCTCTTCACCTCCAAACACTCTCCACATACTCTTCCTTCAAGATAACAACTCCCCCATTCCTCCTTCTAGCCACACCATGGTAGAACAGTTTAAACCCCCCTCCAATACACCTGGTCTTACTACCCTTCCATCTAGTCTCTCACACACAGAAGATCAACCTTCCTTCTCTCCATCATATCAGCTCATTCTCTACCTTTACCAGTCATTTTATCATTTATGTTTATATATTATTCTGAATTGAATTGTATAAAAATGTAAAAACTAATACATTTGTTTGCAGCATTTTGAGCATGATATGAGCGTGACACAAATATTTTATTAAATAACTTTTATGATTCTTATTTTTTATTCTTCTATTAATAACATTATATAATAGCTATAAAACTAGACTTAAACTATGATTTTGGGCTGTAAACAGTCACTGCTCTGCTACAACAGCAGTATTAGTTCTCACTTGCTGTACATGATGTGTAATGTGTGCATGTTGAGGTTTCTTCCAGAGAGTAAAGGTCCTTATCCATCTCTGAGGTGCAGACAGTAAACCCCTGAGCCAGCGCTTGCTTAGCATGCAAGAGGTATCGGGATTGATACCCGCATTCTCCACAAGAGGCATAGTTTTGGGGCAGCGGTGGCCTAGTGGTTTGGGAGTTGGCCACAGGATTGGAAAATTGTGGGTTCAAACCCCTTACTAGTAGATTAAGCTGAGTTACCCTTGAGCAAGGTACCATCCCCGTCTCTGCTCCCTGGGTGCTTTCAATAGCTGCCCACTGCTGCACGGTGTTGGCATGGGTTAAATGCAGAGGTCCAGTTTCATTGTGGTTCACTGTGTGCTGTGCTGTGACCTTGCATGACAAGGGTTTTCACTTTCACTTTTCAGTTCAGTAGTAGTGAGGCGTTATGTGCACCAATCACCACTAGAATCTGCACAAACATAATGTCAAGGTGGATAAACTTATGGTGTCAAGATGTCAGGACAGATCATGAGAAATAATAGAAGCGGGTCAAATTTAAAAGTATTTATCACAACCTGAAACTTCATGAATTATCTTTATGAGGGGCCTTTCTGAGTTTCTGATCTTTAGATCAGAACCTGGTTGTTATCTGGAGGAGCTGGATGTGATCTTCTGTGCGTAAAAGTTTCTCCAGCTCAGTCTCTCTAGTCTTTACATTAGCAATCTCCAGCTTGACCTGCTCCAGTGAGTTCTTCACCTCCACTGAGTCATGTCTTTTCCTGAGGTCTGATCATCTTTGTGATCTCTTTAGCTTTATTTATTCATTTATTTATTTTGGATGGAGCAGATCATTTTAAATGATTCAGACTCACTGCTCACTTTAAGAGAGTTCACAGCCTGTTTCACCTGCTGCAGCTTCTTCTCTTTCTCCTGGATTCTCTGCCTGGATGTTTCTACATGTCCTTTAACTGAGTCTGACAGAAAGAGTGTGTATCCTGTTTTATATGAGCAGCAGCTGAAGAGTGAATGTTCACTCTTGTTCTACATGTGAACACTATAAAGCTGGAACAGTGCTGCAAGATGGTGATTGGTTGGTCAAAGGTTTGCTGACTAGTTAGTCCTGTTCATGAACCTTGGATTAACTCCACACTCATGTACTCTTATTTTCCTGAACTGATTTACTGCAGAACTATATAATCAGGTCATGAAATTCACTTCCCTTTCTTTCTGCTGCAGCTGAGACTCCATCATGGACTTTATGTTCACTCCTCGAACACTAACAGCAGATAAACTGACTGACAGTCTGACAGTAGATCTGAATCAGTGGATCACGCTGAGAACAGATCTCTTCTTGTAGCTGTTTGGAGACTTTGACCAGGCTGGCGTGTGAAATGTGTCAGTACTGAACTCAGACTGTATAATGATGTAATAATGAAGGGGTTTAAACAAACACCACTTTATTAAACACAATATTTTATTAGAACTATATACAGAAACAGGTTACTGTACAAGCACACACACACACACACTCACACACACACACACATACATACACACACACACACACACACACACACACACACAGCTAAAAGTCAATAAACACAATATTGGATTAGAACAATATATACATAAACATTACACACTAATAAAAACAATACTGCAGTAATGATAATAGTTATTAATGCTAATAATACTGTAGTTAATTAAAATAATTCTAATTAATTATAGTGAAGGGAGGAGGACTCATGTGCTGAAGGATACACGCTGTTGTTCAGACATCAGTTTCTTAAATGAGAAAACACAAGAAAGCATGTTACTGTACAAGCACACACACACACACACACACACACACATGCGCACACACACACGTGCACACACACACACACACACACACAGAGCTAAAAGTAACGAGTGTGAGTTAGTTTTGTATATTTGGTGAATCTTCTGTTACTTTACAGGTGAACACTGTTTGGAAAACAACAGGGTTTGTGCTGAACTGTCACTTTAACCGATCACACACACATTCCCGAGACACCACACACACTATACACACTCTTTTTTACACACTCGTTTACCTGCTTTCTGTTCAGAAGGTCACTAATCCTGAACTGCAGCTGCTGCTTCTCCTGCATCTTCTGTCAGAAACAAACACACACAGTGATGTGATAAAAATGTGTTTTAAGAAATAAAGTAAAGAACCTGTTCACACAGTTCTTCAGGTCACTGTGAACCTCTAACACTGTCACGGTTCGCGACACGCCTCGGTCCCGATCACCGGAGTTCTGACCATGTTTTCCAGTACACCCAATTACCGTCACCACTTAATCCCTCACACCTGGCTAGCTTAGTATTTAAGGAGTTCCAGACCAACCCAGACTCGCCTGTTCTTTGTTGTGGCTCACCCGGTTTTTGTATCCTACGTTCATTTGTTCATCAAATAAACCCTCTAAAATCGCCGCCGTGCACTTGCGCCTCTTTTCCCCTCCGCAACATGACAGAAGAACAGGCCTCTTACTTACGAGGCGCAGCAGGTGGTTCTAGTGGCGGAGAACAGATGGACGAACTCCGCGGTATGGTGGAGGAGAACAGCCGGGGTATTCGGCAGCTGATGGCGGCTATGACAGAGCTCATGCGCCGGCCAGGGAACCCTCCGCCGGCCGGGCAAGCTCCACCGCCCGCTCAGCCCACTCAGTCGCCCGGGACGCTCGGAGCCCATATCGCTCTCCCGGAGCGGTATTCGGGGGATCCGGCGACTTGCCGCAGCTTTGTCGTTGCCCTCGATATATATTTCGAGGCACATCCGCATCTGAACGACCGCGATCGGATTTCAACGGTTATCTCGCGGTTATCCGGAAAGGCAGCAGACTGGGGTACCGCGGTCTGGGACCGAGGAGGTGAGACGATTCGCATATACGACCGCTTCATCTCGCAGTTCCGGTCCGTATTCGATCGTCCCGCACACGGACAGTCCGGAGGTAATCGATTGCTACGTCTAAGACAGGGAAGCGGCTCTGCATCAGACTATGCAATTGATTTCCGAATCCTGGCGGAGGAAAGTCAGTGGGACGAGCGAGCGCTTATTACAGTTTTTCGGGCAGGATTGCACGAGGAACTACAAAAAGAACTGGCGTGCCGGGATGCGGGATTGTCGCTAGAGGAGATGATCGACCTGGCTATCCGCTTAGACCAGCATCGGAGGTCTGCACCATCCCGTCCTCTGCGAGCCCGAGCGGACCATGCTGCTGCCACTTCTAAGTGGCGAGCTCCTCCAGCAGCGGAGGCGGATCTCGCGGAGCCGATGGAGCTGGGGATCACACGCTTGACCGTTGCAGAGAAGGAACGCCGCGCTCTGAATAAGCTCTGCTTCTACTGCGGGACTTCCGGACACTGGAAAGCGGACTGTCCACTTCTGACAAAGAGAAGAACTGTAACTGCTTCCCGTCTTCCTGTCTCTGCTAATCAATTTGTTATGAAAGCACGTTTACAATGCGGTAATGTTGACGGCTTAATGTTAACGGCTCAAAAAATCGAAAAGCAGATGCTCTTTCACGTATATACTTGCCACAGGAGACAAACCCAGAGCCGGAACCCATTCTGGCAACGACCGTGGTGGCTGCACCGGTGCAATGGGATATCGAACGGGACATTGCACAGGAGGCTAGACGGTCTCCGCCTCCAGCCGACTGCCCTCCTGACCGGATCTTCGTGCCAGAAAGGCTACGACAACCGTTGATCAGGTGGGTTCATACCTCCCCCGCCTCAGGGCACCCCGGCGTCTTCCGCACCTCCGAAAAGGTGAGACGGAAGTATTGGTGGCCCACCTTGGCCCCTGACGTTCGTCGGCACGTCCGTTCATGTGCTGTCTGCGCAAGGACCAAAACACCACGAGAACGTCCTGCCGGTAAGCTACAACCCCTTCCCATACCCGATCGCCCTTGGTCACACATAGCCGTCGACCTAGTCGTAGATCTACCACAGTCCAAAGGGTATACATGTGTGTTAGTGGTGGTAGATCGGTTCTCGAAGGGGTGTCGGTTTATCCCCTTTCCTGTCCTACCCTCGGCGCATAAAATCGCGGAGGCCCTATTTCAGTATGTATTCCGTTATTACGGCCTACCAGAGGACATTGTGTCTGACCGTGGGTCCCAGTTCACCTCCCGGGTGTGGCGGTCGTTCTTCCAACAACTGGGAGCCACGGTGAGTCTCACATCTGGCCATCATCCAGAATCTAATGGCCAGGCAGAAAGAACCATCCAAAGCCTCGGTGACTTTCTTCGCGCATACTGCAGCCAACAACAACACGACTGGGCTGAATACTTGTGTTGGGCCGAGTATGCGCAGAATTCATTACGTCACTCCTCCACGGGGATGACCCCGTTCGAGTGTGTGCTGGGCTATCAACCTCCCCTCTGTCCCTGGGATCCTACACCCACAGACGTACCTAGCATTAACACTTGGTTTCATAAAGCACGACAAGTCTGGGAAAGGGCCCATGCACACATGCACACAAACACTGAGTCAACAGGACGACATTCTGTGCTGAAGGACTCGTGTCCCACACTCTAGGGACTGGGAGGTGGGTGGACTGGGAGTTTTGAAATAGTGTACATGTTACAAAACTTTAAAGTGGAGAAAATGATGTTTTTATAATCTGACATTTTCCCCTTTAACTTAATGTAAGAGTGAAAATGTAAACAGTAAAGCTACTTTACACTTTACACCAAATCATAAATCTGAACAAAAGACACAGGAAGTGGTTCAAACTCACTTTGTTCATGAGTTCCGACTTTTTGGACATCAGCCAGTTGAGCGCTTTCACTTTACTCTGTGAAACAGACAAGAACAGTAGCAGTTCAGAACCTTTCAGCAGATAATAATAATAATAATAATAATAACACATAACACACAGTCTTACCTGAACAGTGTTCATAATTTTGCACTCTGTGTGCACACGCTGTCTAGATGTTTCAAGCCCCCAGCTTGATGCACTGAACATAAAACGAGTTAATAAACAACAACAAATAACAGTAATAATAATATAACACACAATTATTATTAGTAAAAGTGAAGCACAATAATAAAAATAAAGTAAAATAACAATAAACCTTTTCCTGTACTCTGAACTAAACTTTTGGTCTACCTGTGCTGTTTGTCTGAGACTCGACTGAAGATCCTCTTCTTGGTCACCTGTGGGGACAGAGGAGGTTTCAATTAGTATGAAGTTGATCTCAGATCTGTGCCAGGGGGTCGCTGTACTGCACCACTGTACCAGATAACTGTGATACTGGTTCAGAAAATAAAGTGTCTCCCTCCAGACTCCTCCCAGAACTCAGGGTCTCTAGGTAGAGCTGCTCCAGGGGTCAGAGGAGGAGGAAGATCACTGGAAGACAAGCAACATGTATTTTCCTATTTGAATGTACACACTTAGGGATTATAAGTGACATTTAACAAACAACAACAAATCTTCATCACATCCATTATTATTAGAGACTATAAAACCTTTTCTGTTCCCTTTTACAGGCGAGCTCTTCCACATGGAAATGAACAGTGATGGAGTTTAAATCTTTTGCATTTGTGTTAAGAAGATGATCAACAGCGAACAAAACTTGGCACGCGCCAACACTGCTTCATCATGGACTGGAACACACACACACACACACACACACACAAACTTGTTTTACTCTGATTTCAGTGTGACTTCCTCGAAACTCTCCTGGCATCCTCCGATTTGAAAACAACTGAGGAGAAAAGCAGTGGCTTCCACAAGCCCAGCAGAAACTGATGAACTGTTGACTTCACAGCTGATGCCGAACTCTTTAGTATTGGGAAGTTTGTTTAAAGTGTGAACTCACTGGCCAAACCTCCGGGCTGCTTCTACAGGGACATTGTTGGTGAGAAGGTGTGAAAATGAACTCAGTGTAGTGAGTGGATCTGCTCTGGTTCTGAGTAGCTACAGGATTAAAGGTGTTTGTGTTTGAACTTTCACAACGTTCCATCTCTGTCCGAGCGTGATGTCACACGGAAGAAGCTGCAAAGGCTCATTTCGATCGAAGTGTTTTATTCTGTCAGAACACAAACACTGGTTCATAAAGAGTGTCCTGCACAGCGCCCCCGCTGAACGCCTTCATTAATGACTGAGCAGCAACACTGGAGTCCTTCTGTTCGTCCTGCAGGTATGCAGCAGCAAGTAGTTACTGAACGGTGCTATTAATTCAATCAATATCTTACTGGTCAATATTTCTACTATTAAAACAAAACCAAACATACAAACTAGTAACTTCATACAAAGAGTGATAAAACCATCAAGTATGTGTAAAATTATCCATCATACAAAATGTGCTAAGTAATAATACCATATTTTTAAATAATAATAACAATAACAACTAGAATAACAAATAATACCAAAAAATATCAACAACGACAACAAATAATAATAATAATAATAATAATAATAATAATAATGCATTAGGGTGTTGTAGTAATAATAGTGAAGTAGCCTGTTTCTGTAAATGCATTAGTAATAAACTACACTGTAACTGGAGGCACTGGTGATGAGTAACTCGATGGATTTGTCGGCCACGAGGTCTTAATTGAGACTTTTCATTAGAACATGTACTTGATTGTTAAAGTGGGGATAGCTTACTGTGTTAAAATTGGCATATTTATGGTTCTACACTGACTGGTGGAACAAAAGGTTCTCTGAGCATTCCAGTTAAAATGATCTGGCTCTTCTGGACTAGATGCAGTGAGCTATTAAGGTTAACAGGTCTGGCAGGCTTTACAAAAACTATAGATTATATAGATATGGCCAGATCCACTAACATGAACGTAGGGATTTACATAATTGTGACCTCAGAGGAATCTAAGGTGTAAAGATGTATCAGTGAGGATCTGAGGTCATTATGACAGCAGTGATATAATAGCCATGCTGTCTAGCATGAACAATTTAGAGACATGATTGGGTGTAAAGTGTACTTATCAGAATGGAGTGGGTCCCATTACATTTTAAAAACTCTGAAAATCTGTAAAGACTCAATTTTTTCATTTAATGCAACAAACTTGTTGGTTCCAGTCAAGGTTTCTGTGAGGCAAAGGACATCAAACTCCTCTTCAGTGATTATTCAGTACAAAGTTTAACCTTAATTAAATGGGCAGAGTTTTTGACTGTTTCTTTTATTTAGTCTTGTTCTAGAACACAGACACGTGTCTCAATATCAAGGACTTTGAGTGGTATTTGCTGCAGCTCACATTCTAATGATCTCATCTAAATCTTCCATCCTCTTCAGTCCTCATACAAATCTTAGCATCTATAACTCAAATATCATCACACATCACTTGTGTGTGCGTGTGTGTGTGTGTGTGTGCGTGTGTGTGTGTGTGTGTGTGTGTGTATGCATGTGTGTGTGTGTGTGTGTGTGTGTGTGTGTGTGTGTGTGTGTGTGCTTGTACAGTAATATGCTTGAGAAATAAACTTCAAAGTCATTTGACTGGCAGCTGCTGATGATCAGTTAATAGCTTCTATTTTTAGTAGTCATTATAAAACATTTCTCCCCTTAAGATGGTTGTTTAAGCTCCTATACTATCTAACGACGGATCTTTTCTTCAGTAACTGTCCAGCTAAAAACTACAGCCCTCCTGAACTAGTCTCATCAAAAAGGAGCTTGGCGGCTATTGATTATAGCTCCTTTTATTATTATTGACTTCATACCTGATTGATAATAGACAATCAGGTATTAAATAAATGGTTAAAAATGATATTTTGTCACTGTCGGAACAAACCCTCATGCTAGACCCTTTATTTCAGCCTGTGTTTCTTTCAGTTCTGACAATAGTCTGTTAGTCTGAAGGGTGCCTGTGAAGACTGTAAATGTAAATGTACATGGTTGTGGCCAGTCCACTCTCTGATCTTCAGGGAGTGTTTTCTCCCAATGTCAGTTTGGCAAAGTTTGGTGTGCTGGTTGTTTGAAATCACCTGTGCTTGTTTAGTGCAGTCCCATCCATATTTCTGACCCACTTCCATTGATTAAAAAGTGCAGAATTTGTTTTAGTTTATTGTGTTTATAAAGTTTTGTAAGGTCACCCTTACACATAAAAAGATTTCCCACAAGCACTGTATGTTGCTAAGTACACCACAGCAGTAAGTGAAATGAGAAACTGTTGAAAGGCTGGACTACAAAGCACCCAGCTGTTAATTGCACTGAGATCAGCTAAGCAGAAGTGAGGAGAGAGAGATGGCGTAGGAATATAATTTGGTACAATGACATCACTGATGGTGGATCAATCCTGAAGGGGAAGGGGGATGGTTGCTTGTTTTTTATTTATTTTTAGTTTGATGAAAATAATGAGTTCATTCAGCAAACAGAATATGGTGAGCACCCTGAGAAACAGGAACATGTGTCTACGGTACTAATTCTCTTATATTAATTGACTGTAATTACTGTGCAGTAAAACTTTAATAAAGCATTAAACAACAGTGTAATTACTGGTGATCTTCACTGTTAGTTATGTTCACTGTTACAGAACATAATTCCATCATTTTCACTGTAGTCATTTGATTTTGCAAGGAATGTCATGACTTTGTGACCTCTAGAAACATTTCAAACATACCAGCCTAATACTGCACTTCAGTAATTACAGCATCAGTGAGAATTCAGTTACTTCAGTTATAATAATAATAATAATAATAATAATAATAATAATAATAATAATTTATATAGTGCCTTCTTCAAACCAAAAGTCACTTTACAGAGCAAGTTAAAAAACAAAACATACATTTAAAACAGTTAATACAAACACAAAGACAAGAAACAAACAGTAGAATAAGGAATTAAGAACTGGAGAAGGGAGCAGCACAGACTGAAATAGATCTGTTTTTAAGTGTGTTGTGAAGCGGGACAGAGACAGAGAGGCCATTAGGCGCAGGTTTTGAGGGAGGGAATTCCAGAGTTTAGGGGCAGCAACACTAAATGATCTCCCACCCATGGAAGCTAACCTTAATTTAGGAACTGAGAGTAATCTGTGCCGGAGGAGCGCAGGAACCGGTGGAGTGGTAATCACTGAGGTACAAGGGACAGGATCCATGAAGGGTTTTTAAACGTAATCAGAAGCAGCTTTGTACTGAATACATACAATATGGGCAAAGCAGTGAAGTCTGTGGAGAATGGAGATGATATGTCTTAGATTTTTGAGAATGTGAGAACACGGTAGCTGCAAAAGTTCTGTAATGACTCGGGAGCCTGCTAATGTTCTACTTGGGTATCAAAAGTTATTTCAAAAATAGGTGCAACAGCAGCAGTTCAACAGATCAGCTGAGGGGAAAGTACAGAGTTAGTCTGATAAACAGTGTGTCATGTACAGATACTCTGCCTTAGTCGTTCTACCCATCTGTAAGCCTCTACACACAAAAAGAAGCAGCAGCAGCCACCCACAAACACCCCAGACGACACCCACGAGCTGAGCACAGCTAACGGCTGATAGAAAGAAAGAAATGGCAAAGGAGAAGTCATAAATGCACTGAGATCAGTTAGACAGAAGTGAGGAGAAAGAGATGCATGCTGGGAGCACACTGTCATGATAACAGAGTGTGTAGACATCTGTAGATATAAATATAACTTCATATCCTTTATCATGGCAAGAATGATGACACTGATACTGATGCCTACTACAGAGCTATTGCCATTTATATAAAATAAACTGTGCGGAAATAAAGACTGTCAGCACTCAGCGCCCAACAACAGAGTGTTAAAGGCACGCAGTGAAGAGGAAGCACTCGGCCGTGCCGAGAGCCCCTGAGAATCACAAACTATAGCTACACATGTGTCTGCTACTAGTAACACACACATTAATAAAGCATTCCAATAACAGTAACTATTGGTGAAAGTCAATGCTACGCTCTCAGATTGCAAGATGCACCTTCAGTACTACAGAAATAACTGCATCCTTTTCCACTGTAGTTCATTTGTTTTTGTAAGGAATGTTCATGGTTTTTGACCCCAGAAACATTTCATAAAACATACCAGCTCAACACGCACTGCACTGCAGTGTCAGTGATGGTCAGTCACTAAGTGGGAATTTTATGGAGGTTTATTTCTGTTACTGTGTGGAGGGCTGATTAATCACTGCAAAGATCAGAGGCTAGTTCTGGATGTAAAATAAAAATGTCTGTATAGAATCACATAGCAGTCGGTATAGTCAGTGAGTGTAAACACAAAATAAACTCACATTTGAACTAGTTTCTAAGACATAATGTAGCCTTTTCTTACTGTTTGTCCAGAACTGCCTTTTATTATTATAAAGGTCTGGTGCTAAAGAACTCATTGTTGTTTGCTAAGCATAAAAACACATCCACACTTTCACATATCGCCTCCCAGTAAATAATTGGTGGAGGATGGGTGACAAAACTTTAAAGCACATCAACCACAGTGACCAGTTCACTGCTGGGCCCTAGGTGTAGACCATGATGTTGGACTGGGCCGTTTTAATGTCTGAGGGGGTAGCTTGATGCATTTCTTCCTCCTCGGGCATCTCAGACATTATGACTGGACGCTTCATAGAGTGTCAGCAACCAATGTCGTGTGGTGCATTTGAGTCTGTTGACGGTCAGATATGAGTCTCTTCAGCACTCTACTTCCTTTCTGCTGACTAGAGTGGCTATATATGTAGTTAAGAGATGGTTCTTCTTGTTTGTACACAGCAGCAAACAGAAGGGTTCTAGATTAAGTAGATTAGATGTTACCTGCAGTGTTTAGTGTGTATATTTGGTGAAGGCCATCTTATTCTCAGAGTATTAATTAAATATATGCACAGGATGTCACACTGCACTGAGATTAGCAATGCAGAAGTGAGGAGAGAGAGATGCATGCTGGGAACACTGTCATGATAACAGTACATTTACACACACATTGCTGATAAAGCAATGATCAGAGTGTGCAGATACCTGTAGATATAAATATAACTTTATATCCTGTTTCATTGTAAAGATGATGACATCAGGAAAAGAATGTGGAGATAATATTTGTCGTTTGGTAGAGTTTATTATTATTTATATAAAATAAATGAGTGAAACACCAAATGGAATCTTATTCTGTGAGACAAATACAAAATTACAGACTGTCAGCACTAAGCGCCCCAACCCCAACAGTGCAAAGAGATCCAGAAGAGGAGTTCCACTCAGCCACGCTCTGAGAGGCCCTCAGGAACCACAACGTATAGCTGCTATCATCTCTGATAGTAACACATTAATAAAGCATTAAATAACAGTGTAACTACTGGTGATATTCACTGTTACACTCTCAGAATAAAAGGTGTTTGAGGGTCTTGGGGTGGAACTTTGGGGTGGTTCCCTCGAGGATACGCTTTCAGTACTTTAGTCAGGAAATATAATTCCACTATTTACACTTGTGTCTATTTTTTTGTATAAATCTGAATCTAAATGTAAATATTAGATATTTTTGAATACTGGCAAATAGTTGCATGATAAGGAATTTATCAGAATCCATTAATACAAAGTAGCAATAACGAACTACAGTTGCACTTTAGTGGAAATGGTAAGTGAAAGTGGATTTACCTGTCACAGTGAAACTTCAGTACAGCACAACACAAAAAAATTCAGCCTCTGCGTTTCACCCCTACACACACGTGCAGCAGGGGCCGTTTTTGAAAGCCCCCAGGAAGCCGTGACGGGGATGGTACCGTACTCAAGGGTACCTCAGGGAAACCGACTGGTGAGGAACTAAACCCCACAATCTTCCAATCCCAACTACTAGGCCACGCTATTGGCCATTGGGGGTGTCCTGGTGGGTACCTTGGCTTGACTGGGGTGGTCCCTACAGGGGTAGCTTTCAGGACATTTAGAGAATTTCATTCCACCATATTCATATTTATAGGTTAAAAGGTACAAATCTACGAGAATCCTGGGTTCGATTACCAGGCTGGACAGTCCAGGTCCTTTCTTGACCAATCAGAATGTGCTAAGATGATAATAATAATAATAATAATAATAATAATAATAATAATAATAATAATAATAATAATTTATATTTATATAGCGCCTTTTTCAAACCAACGGTGACTTTACAGAGCAAGTTAAAAAACAAAACATAAATTTAAACAGTTAATACAAACACAAAGACAGAAGAAACAAACAGCAGAATAAGGAAATTAAGAACTGGGAGAAGTGGAGCAGCACAGACTGAACAGATCTATTTTTAAGTGTGTTGTGAAGCGGGACAGAGACAGAGAGGCCGTTAGGCGCAGGTTTTAAGGGAGGGAATTCCAGAGTTTAGGGGCAGCAACACTAAATGATCTCCCACCCATGGAAGCTAACCTGAATTTAGGAACTGAGAGTAACCCTGTGCCGGAGGAGCGCAGTGAACCGGTGGGAGTGTATGTAATCACTGAGGTATGAAGGAGCAGATCCATGAAGGGCTTTAAACGTAATCAGAAGCAGCTTGTACTGAATATGATACAATATGGGCAGCCAGTGAAGTTTGTGGAGAATGGAAGTGATATGTTCAGATTTTTTGGAGAATGTGAGAACACGAGCTGCAGAGTTCTGCACGTACTGGAGCCTGGCTAATGTTCTACTTGGGAGATCAAAAAGTTATATTTCAAAATAGGTATAACAGCAGCAGTTCAACAGATCAGCTGAGTGGAAAGTACAGAGTTAGTTTGGATAAACAGTGTGTTTATATACAGATACTCTGGCCTGTCAGGCCTGTCAGTCGTTCTACTCCATCTGTAATTCACCCTTAAACACAGAGCAGCAGCAGCGTCACCCACAAACACCCTGTGACGACACCCACAGCTGAGCACAGCTAACGGCTGGATAGAAAGAAAGAAATGCAAAAGTGAGAAGTCACAATGCACTGAGATCAGTTAGACAGAAGTGAGGAGAAAGAGATGCATGCTGGGAGCACACTGTCATGATAACAGAGTGTGTAGACATCTGTAGATATAAATATAACTTCATATCCTTTATCATGGCAAGAATGATGACACTGATACTGATGCTCATTTACAGAGTTTATTATTATTTATATAAAATAAATCAGTGGAAATAAAAGACTGTCAGCACTCAGCGCCCAACAACAGAGTGTTAAAGGCACGCAGTGAAGAGGAAGCACTCGGCCGTGCCGAGAGCCCCTGAGAATCACAAACTATAGCTGTTATCATGTGTCTACAATAGTAACACATTAATAAAGCATTCAATAACAGTGTAACTATTGGTGAAAGTCACTGTTACGCTCTCAGATTAAAAGATGCACCTTCAGTACTTACAGAAAATAACTGTATCTTTTTCCACTGCAGTTCACTTGTTTTTGTATGAATGTTCATGGTTTTTTGACCCCAGAAACATTTCAAAACATACCAGCCCAACACGCACTGCACTGCAGTGTCAGTGATGGTCAGTCACTAATAAGTGGGAATTTTATGGAGGTTTATTTCTGTTAATGTGTGGAGTGGCTGATTAACTGGGCTGCAAAAGACTGTAGGTTGTGTTCTGTGATGTAAAAATAAAAATGTCTGTATAGAATCACATAGCAGTCGGTATAGTCAGTGAGTGTAAACACAAAATAAACTCACATTTGAACTAGTTTCTAAGACATAATGTGGCCTTTTCTTACTGTTTGTCCAGAACTGCTCTTTATTATTATAAAGGTCTGAAAGTTAAAGAACTCACATTGTTGTTTACAAGCATAAAAACACATCCACACCCTCACATATCGCCTCCTTAGTAACACTGGTGGAGGATGGGTGACAAAACTTTAAAGCACATCAACCACAGTGACCAGTGTTCACTGCTGGGTCTCAGGTGTGGACCATGATGTTGACCGTTTTAATGTCTGAGGGTAAAGTTTGATGCATTTCTTCCTCCTCACATCTCAGCACATTATGATCGGACGTCTACAGAGGCCGTTAAACTAAATGTCAGTGGTGTATTTGAGTCTGTTGATGGTCAGATATGAGTCTCTTCTCAGCACCTCTACTTCCTTTCTGCTGACTAGAGTGCGCGGCTATATATGTAGTTAAGAGTGATGTGGCTCTTCTCTCTTTGTTTGCACAGCAGCAAACAGAAGGGTTCTAGATTAAGTAGATTAGATGTTACCTGCAGTGTTTTTAGTGTGTATATTTGGTGAAGGCCATCTTTGCCTCTCAGAGTATTAATTAAATATATGCAATAGTGACAAGTCACACTGCACTGAGATTAGCAATGCAGAAGTGAGGAGAGAGAGATGCATGCTGGGAACACTGTCATGATAACAGTACATTTACACACACATTGCTGATAAAGCAATGATCAGAGTGTGCAGATACCTGTAGATATAAATATAACTTTATATCCTGTTTCATTGTAAAGATGATGACACTGGTGAAAAGAATGTGGAGATAATATTTGCTCGTTTGCAGAGTTTATTATTATTTATATAAAATAAATGAGTGGAAATAACAAATGAATTCATTCTGCAGAGACAAATACAAAATTACAGACTGTCAGCACTAAGCGCCCAACCCCCAACAGTGTTAAAGATTCAGTAAAGAGGAAGCACTCGGCCACGCTGAGAGGCCCTCAGAACCACAACGTATAGCTGCTATCATCTCTGATAGTAACACATTAATAAAGCATTAAATAACAGTGTAACTACTGGTGATATTCACTGTTACACTCTCAGAATAAAAGGTGTTTGAGGGTCTTGGGGTGGAACTTTGGGGTGGTTCCCTCGAGGATACGCTTTCAGTACTTTAGTCAGGGAACATAATTCCATCATTTTACACTGCAGTTCATTTTTTTTGTATAAATCTGAATCTAAATGTAAATATTAGATACTTTTGAAATACTGCTAAAATAAAGTTGCATGATATGAATTTATCAGAACCATTAATACAAAGCAGTTAACAATTTAACCACAGTTGCACTTTTAGTGGAAAATGGTAAGTGAAAGTGACTACCCTGGTCATTATGAAACTCAGCACAGCACAACACAAAAAAATTCAGCCTCTGCGTTTCACCCCTACACACACGTGCAGCAGGGGCCGTTTTTGAAAGCCCCCAGGAAGCCGTGACGGGGATGGTACCGTACTCAAGGGTACCTCAGGGAAACCTACTGGTGAGGGAATCAAACCCACAATCTTCCAATCCCTAACCACTAGGCCACGCTGTCAATATTGGGGTGTCCTGGTGGGGTGGTACCTTTGGCTTGACTGGGGTGGTCCCTACAGGGGTAGCTTTCAGGACATTTAGAGAATTTCATTCCACCATATTCATATTTATAGGTTAAAAGGTACAAATCTACGAGAAGGTCCTGGGTTCGATTACCAGGCTGGACAGTCCAGGTCCTTTCTGACCAATCAGAATGTGCCAAGATGTGAAGAGGAGGAAAGGCATGATGGGAACTCTTGAAATGTTTTCCACAACAGCATCAATTTTATCCCTCAGACATTAAGACTGTTAACATCACGGCCCCTACATCACTAGTCACTGTGGTGCTTTAAAGGTTCATTTAATCACCCCTCCCCCCACCAGCATGTCTAAGAGGCCAGTCAGAGGAAGTATAAGCTAAACCACATTTCGCCAGATGAAACGCAGGAAATAGGTGTGGGGACGAGTTTGTTTGTATGCTTGCAGGCAACGATGTGAGTTTACTGACAATTAGATAAACTATGTAATAAGACTGAGCAGTTGTGGACAAACAGCAATCAGGAAAAGTCCGATTACATCTTCAAAGCTAAAGCACTGTGGGCTTCTCAAGGCTGAGTCTTCGATAAAGCTCCTCTGTAGATTAAACAGTGGTCAAAGGGTCAAAGGTCAGTTTACCTTGTATGCAAATTTACTGGTTATTCTATAGTTATAGTCGTTATAGTCCCCAGGCGCTTTCAATAGCCGCCCACTGCTGCACGGTGTTTGTGTGCATGAGTTAAATGCAAAGGTCAAATTTCATTGTGGTTCACTGTGTGCTGTGCTGTGACCTCGCACTGAGGAGAGTTGTCACTTTCACTTTCACTTACAGTCTTGCTGCCCAGTTCACCAGTCATTCCACTCATTAATGGAAATACAGCATCACAGAATCACCACTGACCAGATATTATCTGAGTAACTGACCATCGTCACAGATGCTGTAGTGTAGTTGGTGTTGGGATGCTTTCTGAAATGTTACTGAGATCACAGAGTCAGAACTGGATATTAGGGCTTGAAGCGCTAAGTTAACATTGAGAGAACAACTGATAAGGTTCACAGGCGGGACAGTATAATCACAAACACAACGTCAAACAGTGAAGCTGCTTCAAACACTCTAAAGGCCCAATTCTTTATTAAATGGTTAAGTGATTCATACATACCGTTGTGTGTCTTTTGCCTGATTTGCTGAGACAATTGTTTTCAGATTAAAGAATCCTTAAGTCACTTGTGCCTCTCTTTCCTTCTTTACAATTTATTTAAGAAAATAGAGCTGAAAAAAAGAAAAAGCTGAGCACGGATAAAAGTAATATATATAATTCATTATTTACAAAAAAAAAGTTTCACAGGTTTAATTTAATTTTAGTTAAAGCAAAATACATGGTTAGTTGAACACTAAATTAGGAAAAATGCACTAAAAGAGGCTAAAGTTAAACAGTAATACAAATAATGATCACTAAAAGTGCCATAAACTCATTATTACTCAGTAAACTTCATTAATAAGCATCAAAACCAGACATTTATATCTACACTCAATCAAATCAGAACCAAAAAAGAATTTCAAGGTTTCAAGTGTGTTTGTGTATGTCTGTGTGTTTGTGTTTGTCTGTGTGTGTGTGTGTGTGTGTGTGTGTGTGTGTGTGTGTATTAATTCAGTTTAATGCTGGCATATTCTGTAAACTCGGTGCCCATCGGTGTGGGAGCCGGTGTTGGTTTTTTTCTGATGACTACAGAGGAGTACGTCACTTCATCCTGCAGTAAATACACAACAACAAACATCATTAAAGCACAAACTCACCTGTAAAACAGAAGCTCAGAATGATACTCACCAGCTCTTTTGCTTGTTGACGCTTGCTTTTCAGGTTCACGGTACTGTACAGCATCTCAGAATCACTCTGTAAAAGCACACATTTAACAAATCAGCACGTTTAAACACACACACACACACACACACACACACACACACACACACACACACACACACATAATACTGACTGATCCAGGCAATTTGTGTAATGCTAGATGTCATTTTAACTCATGAGAGGTCATGAGAGGTTATCCCTGTTACTAGTGTTAAACTTACACCAGCACTAAGCACAGGTTCTACACAAGACTTAAGTTTAATTAAGAGTGATTTGGTATTTTATTTATACATAAAGTGCTTTTGTAATTTGATAATAAAAATGAAAATGAATTACAGCCTGATTAAAAATATCCATTTAAAAATATAAAAAGGTCCAACATGGAACTTGAAATGTATGTAATTTACTCGTTTTGTTTGGCATTCTGAAGCAAACAAGGTTTAGAGTTTGAGCTTTAACTGCTGCTGTTCTATATTAGAGTGTCTGTTGTAGGAAACAGAACAGCAGACTCACCTTCAGCCACATGGAGCACCAGCAGCAGATAAAACCACACCTTCATTCTTACTGAGATCAACACCTTCAGCTACATACAGCAACAGCACTACTGCACACACACTCTTACACTCTTACCGACACACTCAGCACTAAACTAAAGCCTAAAGCCTGACATCTCTCAGCACAACTACAGTGCTACATTTCTACACTGCCCTGGTTTCTCTTCACAGGTCAGATGGACTGGAGATGCTTGGCCCCATAAGTGACTGTGTCTGTGATGGACTGGTGAAGAGCCACAGATTTTCTCAGGCTGTGGCATTTTGAAAGCCGGGATGGTCTTCTGCAGCACTGACAACACAGGTTAGGACAGAGGCTTAAATAATAAATGGATGAATGTGTATGAGGGTATCAGGGTTTTCCAGCTCTGGTCTTTGAAGATGTTTCTTCAGCAGAGCCTACTGCATTTGTAAGAGAGATTGGGAACAGTCCAGCACTGCCTGTGAATATACTCAGGACCAGCAGCTAAGAAAATGTAACGGTGGCGGGCAGTGTGAAGGACGCCAACGCAGAGCCAGTGGTTCCGAAATGTAATTTTATTAGCCAAAGTAACCACACAAACCAAAAGTGCCACCACTAACTGTGAGGCGTAGCATCGATAATGAACCGCGCTCTGTCCTGACACACCGGGGCTTAAATAGCAGCCCCTATGAAGCACACCTGTGTCTAAACAAGCCCAGGTGTGCTCAGTCAGGACAGAGCGCCATCTGTCGTGCCCGATCGGAACCACGGGTATGACAGACCGTGACAGAAAATAAGTAAGTTGGTGCTGCACATCAAATACCAGAGAGCAGATCAGCAGCCTGTAGTTTGTCCTCCCATATTGGACAGTGTCCCTCTCAACAATAATGACATTTCCAGGGCAGGACATTCACCTACATCTGTAACACCATCTGCTCTGGACATCTGTACTTTATTTCATTCATGTAATATATTCTGTGATCACTGCCAGCAATGATCTGAAAATGAACATGAAATCTGTTGCAAATAAAATGAATAACAAATTAAACTGGATTATATTTTAAAAAGTGTTTAATAACATTAAATGTCATAAACAAGCCGAGAACCTGAGATGAAATATAGTACAGCATACAGTATAGGAGCATAGAAATATAAAATATTTTAGAAAGCAGAATTAAAAATATTTTTACATATATGAATATTTTTAAAACATTTTGTTGAATTTTTTTTTCTTCTAATAAACACAAAAACACAAAAACAATATTTTGAAATGACTGTCTAAAAGCAAAATAATAATAATAAATAATACTTACGTTTTTTCTGCCACCTCAGCACTTACTACACTCTTGCTCCCCGGCACACCAGGATTATGTATCCACAGTTTCACTAATAATTTCCTTCACATTTCCTTCAACTTTTTAAGAGCTGCCAGTCTGTTCTTTGTTTGGTTGTTCTTTATTTGTTTCCATGGGTGTGTTCCATTCAAATAAATGTCCTGTTTTGTTTCCATCCTACGCTTGTGCCTTTAGTAGGTGGTCTGTGAGATCATTAGCTGCTCTGTTAATCTGGTGTGTAGGTTGGTAGCTGGTCTGTGAGATCTGCTGGTTTTCTACTGGAGGTTCACTCTTCCATCAGCAGTGTTGTAGTAAACTGAGTCAGGATCTGGGTCTTGGGAAGCTTAAATTAAGAAGAAAAGCCAAGTTCATTCAGGGTCTGGTAATATAGCAGATCAAACACACAATACAGGAAAAGGATCTCAGTGACTGTACCTTTGGTCCTCTTGGTGTAATAGACCACAGAGACTATAATGTGGAGAAAGATCACAGACACCAAGGCGAAGGGGACGAAGGGCAGAGACTGTGGAGGGGCGGCAACAGTAACATCAGCTGGTGGTGAAAAACACAAAGTCTCAGTACAAAGATCACTGCAGTTGTGATGGGAAATATTTCTCCTTTCATTCTGAACGTCTAGTATGATTTTTAATTGGTTATTAAACTGGGAGAAGCCCAATCTGCCAAGCTGCTGGGAATCGAACCGAGGATCTTTTGGTTGTGAGGTGATGGCACTTCACACCATCCCACCTTCATAAACAGTGTTTAATAAACTACAGCTGTTTATAAGTCAGCCAATGAGCGGAGTGTGAGCATAAGTGCTGTTCATTTGGGTTTTTGAATAAAAATAATAAAGGTAATAAAACCTCATTAAAGAACAGAAGACGAGTAAAAACTGATTCTCTCGTTCTGCACTGACACACTAACGTTCCACTACCGTGCCATTGCTCTACTGTGCTGGGAGTGAACACAAAGTCGTACCTGCTCACTGCTGGTCCTGTGGATCGTGGAAGAAATGGTTTAAACATGTATTTAGAAATGAGGGAGGACAGTAAGTGTTTCATTTCCCTCAATTTGTTACAGCAGAACCTACACATGTTTCATTTGTTTTAAATAACTCACTGTGCTTTAATGAGGTAATAAATAACTGTAACATTACTATTTTGTAAAAAAAAAAAATACCTGTTAATGTCTTTGAAATGGTTGAACTGGTTGTACTGGTGACCACTGTGGTGGATTTTGTAAATGTTCCTGCTGATAGAAATAAGATCCATTGAGTTTCACATAATAAAGGATTCCATCATTTAATGTCTGCTTTCTCTGTAACAGCAGAATAAACACATGTTCATCCTGTATGAAGAAATGATGTTCAGTTTGGTGAGTGTTGGTTGAGAGTGGGAACATGGCTGATCTTAACTTTGCACCATGAAGATCCCAACATTGACTGGCTGAAGTATTTTGAGAGGATTCTTAATTCATGCTAATTTACATTACATTAATAAACTTCCATAAACCTGTTGTTCCTCACACAGTGCTGATTAGAACCACCTCAGATTGTTTTTTGGTTCCGTCTTCAAAAAGTAACGGATCTGTTTAGAAGGTTTGTTCTTTCACTAGTACATTAATAATCCTGCCCACAATCAGTTCAGAATTTCTCTTTATTGTTCCAAAGTCACAAGATCAGATTTGACGCTTAGAAAAAGTATCATTGTGTAAAGACACTCACTGTAAACATTATCAGATCCACTGATCATGTAGATGCACTTTGGAGTTTAAACCATCTGTTCCTCTGCAGCACTTGTTAGCTGCTTTTATTCACTTCATCGCTGGTGTGTGTGTGTGTGTGTGTGTGTGTGTGTGTGTGTGAGTGTAAAACTGATCACTGATGAAAGGACTAGAGAATTACTAATTTACACTGTGCAGCTTCAGCTGAAGGACATCAGTGACTTTATAAGATCACTGAGAGAAACAGATGGACGACAGTGTATAAACTGTGAATAGAGCAGTCTGTTCAGTGGGGATTATAAAATGGAAATGTTTGGAGACTGAAATGTCGTATTAATCCACCACAGTAATTATGATCCTAATGCTACTGTTTAAACACCCAAACAACAGAAGTGTTTCAGCAGGAAGTCCTTCATGGATCTTTAATAAAGAAAGGACTGAAACATCATGTTCACCAGACCATTAAACTGATAGAACTAGAAACACATTTCAGTGTTTTCCTTCATCAGTGATGAATATGAATTTACTCTCCTCCACAGATACACCTCAGACTGAGAGTAAATATATTTATAGTGAAAACACAAGTGTAGAACTGAATGTGTTTAATCTGGTTCTTCACTGCACTGTGGATGTGGATCAATCAAGTGTTTTACCTTTAACAGTGAGACTGATGTAGGTGCGTTCATTCCCTTCAACTCCACACATATACTTTCCTCCATCCTCTTCAGTCAGGTGTGATATGAGTAGAGAGAGATTTCCTGGAGAGTGAATGTTAAACAGCTGAACTCTAATTCTGTACTGATCACTCTCTTTGGAAATCAAATCCCATCTGTCTCTGTGAAGTTTTTTCCAGGTGAGTTTCTCAGGTGTGGAGTGAAGATCAGAGCAGGAACAGGGCAGCAGTACTGACTCTCCTGTGTATCCAGTGATGTCTTTTGTCCCCCAAGAGTCTTCCAGTGAGCAGCCTGCAGAAACACACCAGTTAATGACCTTCACTATCAGACCCCCTGTATATGTGGAAGAGCTTTACAGTTCAGCTTGATGTTCTCACATCATTTTATCATCACATGTGTATCACATGATCAACCAGAAACAGGATTTTTCTTTTCAAAGGCACTGATATAAAAGACATGCTTGATCGGCTCCAGCAAAACTTCCCATCAATGTTCTAATGCTACTGTTCTACTTTAGAGGATGTAGAAACTGAAACTCGCTCCACCATCTAATGTCTGATCTGTTCTATTGTTCAGAAACTTCAGTTTAAGAGGAGAAACTGATCTAAGAGTGAAGACACTTTACTGCAGAATGATTATTTGAGGTGGAAACTTAAGGGTTCTGATGAAAATGAATCATCAGCATGTGGTTTTATGCCGAGAAAGAGCACGCACAAAATGTATTGCCTTTTGAGAAGGAATGACAGAAGGAGGTGAACATCAAAGTTCTCAACAGCTACAAGAATGATACAAATATTGTTTTAATCTGTAATTTTATCTTCACTTACTGTCAGATTATAAACTGAGATGAAGGAGATCAGGTGGAAACACCTGACTGACACTACAGGCAGTAATTCACCATGAACACTGAGTTTAATACTCTTACATTAATATTATTATTACTGTTCAATGTTCAGGTGAACACTTACAAAAACAGCAGTGCAGTAATTTAGCAATGAAAGAAAAAAGTTTGAGATTAAAAAGATTTTCATAATTTTCAGAATCACAGAGTCTCCTGAGTATCCAATAATCTCTTTTGTCTTCACGTCCTGTTTGTAGAAACACACCAATAAACGTCC
The DNA here is from genome assembly GCA_017165825.1 of Hepsetus odoe. Lineage (NCBI taxonomy): Eukaryota > Metazoa > Chordata > Actinopteri > Characiformes > Hepsetidae > Hepsetus > Hepsetus odoe. The sequence goes on from CM029370.1 coordinate 2,602,567, forward strand.
TTCACCAACAGCTGCACCTTCATGAACCCTGGTGTTAAACTCCTGAAGTTGATGAACCACTCTGTGATCACCGGACTGATACGATGGTGATGAGTCTGTAAATCTGTGGGGCTGAATGACAGGTTCTCTGCTGCAGTGAGGAGAACTTGGAGAACTTGGAGCTGAACACACTCAGGACTGTGACAGTGGTTCAGGAATAACCATTTACTCAAGAGGGAGTCCAATCAGTCCCATCTTCAGCAGATGACTTCCTGTGGAAGATGCTGAACTTTACCACACGAGCTGTGTTTATAGGAACCATCAAAGGAAAGCTGCCATTCTGTTTAAAATCAGCTAAAATAATCACGTTGTTCAGCTCTTTAAAAACACTGTATTTTGTAACAGATCTACTATAAATGAACCTTCTGTAAAATAAAGAAAGGAGGAAGGAGATCTGTTCACTCTCCTGACTAGCACTACCAGCAGTACTTCACTATTAATACTGTTACTACCGTTACTGTAGAGTCTAAACTTAGCATTACATTTGGAATTAAAATGCTTAATTTAAACATAATATATCATAAATATATTCTTCATATTTATTTCACTTCAAAGAACAATCATTTATTAAACTGAGAGAAAATAACTGTATGCAGGGTTTATAACATGTTCAGAAGCACCACAGACTGAGAGTAAATATATTTATAGTGAAATCACAAGTGTAGAACTGAATGTGTTTAATCTGGTTCTTCACTGCACTGTGGATGTGGATCAATCAAGTGTTTTACCTTCAACAGTGAGACTGATGTAGGTGCATTCACCCCCTTCAACTCCACACCTGTACCATCCTCTATCTTCTTCAGTCAGGAGTGATATGAGTAGAGAGAGATTTCCTGGAGAGTGAGTGTTAAACAGCTGAACTCTGTTTCTGTACTGGTCATTCTCTCTGGATATCAAACCCCATCTCACTCCATCTATATTTTCTTTCTCCCAGGTGAGTTTCTCAGGTGTGGAGTGTAGATCAGAGCAGGAACAGGGCAGCAGTACTGACTCTCCCGTGTATCCGGTGATCTCTTTTCTCCTCCCAGAGTCTTCCAGTGAGCAGCCTGCAGAAACACACCAGTTAATGACCTTTACTTTCAGACCCCCGGTATATGTGGAAGTGCTTTACAGTTCAGCTTGATGTTCTCACATCATTTCATCATCCCCAGGAACAGGATTTTGCTTCTAAAGACTTTATAGAATAGGAAATGTGTTGAAATAATAACACATTGTTATCAGTTTTTTTTAAACAGTTATTAATTAGTTGATAAACTACAAAACACATTTCTGTTCACCAATTTCTGCTTTTGAATGCACCTTCTATAAAACAGTAAGCTTCCAGATTAAAACAGGCATTATTTAGACACACCTGCTGTTTCACTGATTTTGTATTGTTAAGTAAACATGGTTTACAGAAAAGAGACAGTTTGACTTAAACTGAGCTTTAACTGCTGCTGTTCTATATTAGAGTGTCTGTTGTAGGAAACAGAACAGCAGACTCACCTTCAGCCACATGGAGCACCAGCAGCAGATAAAACCACACCTTCATTCTGACTGAGATCAACACCTTCAGCTACATACAGCAGCAGCACTACTGCACACACACTCTTACACACACACTAGACTGCAGTCTACCGACACACTCAGCACTAAACTAAAGTCTGAAGTCTGGACCTCTCTCAGCACAACTTCACTGAACTCTTCCGCGAACACAACAAAGAGGGAGTGACTTCAGATGAGCTCATCTCTCTCTCTCTCTCTCTCTCTCTCTCTCTCTCTCTCTCTCTCTCTCTCTCTCACGCTCTCTCTTTCTGTCACGCACACATCAAATACAGTGTCACAGTGACATCCTGTGTATCACTAACTCCTCCATCTTCTCTTTTAACACACAGTGCTCCACAACAAGAGTTCAACTCTTTATCTGTATCTCTGAGACTCATCTACATGGAGTATGTCAGCAATTTTTTAGACCTTTGTCAGTGCTTCAGCTCTGACCAAAAGTCACTTTTGGCTGGAAATATTTTAACAGCAGATCACTCTAACCAACGTTTCACTAACTCTTGAGTCTGATAAATTAATGAACGGTGATTAAACTAACAGTCCTTTAGCAGTGAGTAAAGCTGGAGTAAGACGACCTCATAAAAGTTTATTAAAGCTTATTTCCAAGACCCGTCTCCATACAGTGTGTTATCCGTCCTCTAGCACTACATCAGTGCTACATTTCTACACTGCCCTGGTTTCTCTCCACAGTCCAAAAACCGGCAGGTCAGATGGACTGGAGATGATCGGCCCCTATAAGTGTCTGTGATGGACGGGTGAAGAGTCATGGATTGTATCAGGCTGTGGATTTTAAGGGCTGGGATGGTCTCCAGCAGCACTGACAACACAGGTTAGGACAGAGGCTTAAATAATAAATGGATGGATGTGTATGACGGTATCAGGCTTTCCAGCTCTGATCTTTGAAGGTGTTTGTTTAGCAGGGTTTAGTGTATTTCCCTGTTGTTCCACCTTCTGTCCTGTGAGAGCTTGGGAATGCTCCAGCACTGCACACGACTATACTTAACGTCAGCGGGTAAAAAAATGAGTGAGTGAGTGAGTGAGTGAGTTGGTGCTGCACATCGGCCTTCCAAGGCTGGAAAATGTAGTTTGAGCTCCATCACTCCAGACACTTCCACAGCCTCATAGTCCAGTTCAGAAGGGTTTCACACCCGACTAACACTGACACTGGACACGGTGACCTCAGTGGTCAATAGTGTCCTGTTCCACTGGCCTGTTGGAGTGTGAGACTGAAGATGTGTCAGCAATGGATCCACCTTAAATTGTAGAGCTGTCTGGACATTCCTGGATGTTTAATAACCAGAGTGGAGTTTGTCCTCCCAAATAGGACAGTGTCCCACTCCACAATAATGAGGTTCCCTGGGCAGGACATTCACCTTCATCTGTAACATCATCTATTCTGGACATTTGAACATTATTTCATTCATGTAATGTATTCTGTGATTGTGGACTTGGAGAAAGCATAAGACAGGTTGTCTAATACGATTATTATCATTTGGTGAGTTTCTCACTGATAAGTTTATTGTTTAAAGTTTTTTTTTTCATGTTCATTTACAGTATGTGTACAACAGTCTAGCGGTTAGCCAGTTAGCATAGGAGCAGCGCGCCGGGAAAAAAGGGAAACAAAGAGAACCGTAATGACGGTCCTTCTCCTAAGAGAGTTCAACAAGGGAAACACAGCAGATTATCTATGATACTGAATCTGTGATGATACGTGGTAAAGGACGAAGTGCGGATTACCACCTGTGGTCCGTATTTATGTCCACTAGATATGACGTCACGCTTGTGCGCCATTGCTCATTCGTCGTTGATTGTTGCCCCCTGGCGGTGGAGCGCCGCCTTAACATGCATAAAAGATTAAATACACGGGGTCAGACTTATATGGTGATGACAGATTTATTTTCTCTAAATAATTTTTTTTCCATTCACTGTTGGATTGCTTTATGTCTGAGAGGAAGTAACTTCACAAAAATGTATATTTTTGTGGATTTTAATTTAAAAGATACAAACTATATAATAAAACTCTGATAATCCATCCATCCATCATCTGCCACTAGTCCCAAACGGGGTCGCGGGGGGGTGCTGGTGTCCAACCCAGCGCACACAGGGCGAGGACAGGGGACGCATCCTGGACAGGTCGCCAGCCCATCGCAGAGAGGAGCAGGACGGGAACGGCACCTTGCTCAAGGGTACCTCAGGGCATCCCATTGGGAAGGCATTCGAACCCCCAATCCTCCGATCATAGGGCCAACGCCCTAACCACTAGCCCTACTCTGATAATCATTTGAATGATTTCATGTGTGTTCACTTACCAACATGTTTGATTCCAATCCATCAGATCCTGCCAGAGTTCACTACAGCACTGCTGATGGAGGTGAAGAGTGATCAGTTTAGAGTAGTGCAGTTCTGCATCACTGTCAAGAATTCACCAGCACCCCCACGCGACCCCGTTTGGGACAAGCGGCAGAAAATGGATGGATATAATAGCTATATCATGTTCTCACTCGCTGTACATGATGTAGAATGTGTGCATGTTGAGGTTTCTTCTAGACAGTTCAGGTCTTTATCCAGCATATTAAAATGATGAGATCTCTGAGGTGCAGACAGTAAACCCCTGAGCCCGTTCAGAAGTATTGAGGTGTTATGTGCCCTAATCTGTACAAACATCATGTCAAGATGGATAAACTTATGGTGTCAAGATGCAAGATGTATTATATCAAGAGAAATAATAGAAGCAGGTCAAATTTAAAATAATCTATCAGAACCTGAAACTTCATGAATGAACTTCATGAGGGGCCTTTCTGAGTTTCTGTTCTGTAGATCAGCCTCTGGTTGTTATCTGGAGGAGCGGGATGTGATCGTCTGTGTGTGAAAGTTAATCTAGCTCAGTCTCTCTTGTTTTTACATTAGCAATCTTCTGCCCCAGGAGTTCTTCACCTCCACTGAGTCATGTCTTTTCCTGAGGTCTGATCATCCTTGTGATCTCTTTAGCTTTTTTTTATTTTAAATGATTCAGTCTTACTACTCACTATAAGAGGGTTCACAGCCTGTTTCACCTGCTGCAGCTTTTTCTGAACAGATCTCTTCTTGTAGCTGTTTGCAGACTTTGACCACATTGTGCTTCCTAAAGGCAGGAGACTGATAGTGAGGTTGAAGATGAGTTTCACAGAAAGAGACCAGAAACACCAAACAGGACCTGATGGCTTTGAGATTTCTCAGAGAGCAGGAATCACTTCTGCAAGTCCAGAGTTGCACTGAGCAGGAGAAGCAGCCTGGAGTTCTGTCTTTAGTTTCTACACCACTTCAGTCATTACGATGTTTCTGCCCAGAACAGGTCTCGGAGTGAAAGTCTCTCTGCATTGAGGGCAGCTGTAGACCATCTTCTGATCATCTTGTTCCCAGCAGCCATGAATACACACCAAGCAGAAACTGTGTCCACAGGGAACGGTCACCGGATCCTCCAGCAGATCCAGACAGACTGGCCAGCTGAACTGGTCCTGATCTACTGAAATACAGGCCTCTGCCATTTTCCTGCACTCAGACTGAGAAACAGCAGCTCTGAGATCAGTTACCTTTTCCCTGAAACGAGGAAGCAGAGTGGAAGTGGCTACATGTTGAAGATCTGGAGGAACATCAGCTCCCCAGGAAGACTTTTGAGCCAAAGGTGTCTTTATACACTCTTACTCAGAACTCAGTTCAGTGTTTCTGTTTCTTCTGTGAACTGAATTCTGGTTTTACTGTAAAAAAAAAAACTTACAGTAACTTTTAATGTTTTTGAACAAAACACCTAAATCTGGAATGTAAAATAAGACTTTAAACACCCATAAATGTTAATATAATGTTTAATATTCAGTTCATGTAATCTTACATCTACGTTTACACAATAAAGAGCAGCATAAAGATTCTGATTTACACCAAACCCACTTTACATTACTGCACATCCATGTTTGAACACTTTACACAACAGAGGCGTCAGGCTGGCGTGTGAAATGTGTCAGTACTGAACTCAGACTGTATAATGATGTAATAATGAAGGGGTTTAAACACAACAGCACTTTATTAAACACAACATTTTATTAGAACTATATACAGAAACAAAACACAATAATAAACACAACACTGGAATAATGATCATCAGAATACTAATAATAGTTCAGTTCATTAAAATAATTATAATTAATGAAGGTGAAGGAGGAGGAGTCTGTGCTGCAGGATTGTTTCTGAAAAGAGAAAACAAGAAAGCAGGCTTATGTACAAACACACACACACACAGCTGAAAGTAACTAAAACATAACATTTAATTAGAACAATATATAAATAACAATAATAAAAACTACTGTAATAATGATAATAGTTTTTAATATACAAATAATGTAGTTAATTTAAATCTATTAGAGTGAAGGGAGGAGGACTCATGTGCTGTAGGATACACGCTGTTGTTCAGACATCAGTTTCTGAAATGAGAAAACACAAGATAGCATGTTACTCTACAAGCACACACACACACACACACACACACACACACACACACACACACAAAGCTGAAAGTAACGAGTGTGAGTTAGTTTTGTATGTTTGGTGAATCTTCCGTTACTTTACAGGAGAACACTGTGTGTGGAAAACAATAGGGTTTGTGCTGAACTGTCACTTTAACCGATCACACACACATTCCCGAGACACCACACACACTATACACACTCTTTTTTACACACTCGTTTACCTGCTTTCTGTTCAG